>JNBR01000385.1:0-72468 GCA_002081595.1 Achlya hypogyna
GTGATGGCCTGGGCTGCGCGTCGCAGGTACATGAGACGCTAGCGCTTCTTGGCTCGGCATCTTCGTCGAGGTTGCTTCTGCATTGAGCAAGAGCGGTAGCTCTGTGATCTCTGTCGTTAACACGACGGCCGTGGTAGCCGCCAATAGCACGATCCCGCACAGAATGAGCCAGCGCAGGCCGGAGCGACTTCGTGGCACCTCCGGTGCGGCCTCAGTAGCAACTGGCTGCGGCAGTAGCGTCGCGTCGTCGGTCACAGTCTCCTCGTCGCTCATGGTGCTCGAATCAACTCTGGCGTCCGTGTCCGTGCGGTTGCCGGATGGCGAACTTATCCCAAATTGCATGGCGTACTTAATAGAAAAGGTGGCCTTGGGTGAGAAATATTTGGCACGTCGGTGGAGGGCAACTTTCCCGTGCGCTGCAGGACAAGGCAGGATCAATCCTTTGGCTCCGTGGCAATGGCATTGAACTGCATCAGTATTCATCGGTATTTACTGTGTAGAGCCTGGGGTCCTGCCGAGCCTTCGGGCTTTCTCGTGGAGACTGCCGACTATTTACGAGTGCAGATATGCCAAGTAATGAGAGCCGTGGTTATAGCCACTACACATGGATCGTGGCAGACATACGAGGCTTTGGATACAACTCTTCAAGACAAAAGCTAGCAACGGACGCACAGCGTTCCTCTTGATTCACAGAGCTGCCACAATAGCGTGAAAGCAAAGTGAGGAGATTCTCATCACTTTGCTGTTGTTGCTCAACACGACAGAAAGGAGCTCCCAACTTTAACCCTTCGCCTTAATCGCAATGATACTCAAGTCAGCCTCCACCAACTGTTGTTTCAAAGTCGCCGCCGCAGAACTGTCAGCAGGCCTCGGAGGTGCTTAGCGAGAACTGGGAAGCAACTTGGACCCTCCACCCGCGAGTCGAGAGCCACATTGCCTCCGCTCACGACAAGGTGGGGCCAGTGGCACCTATGGCAACGCCAGCACAGGTACCGCCCCGAGGTGGCAGTGCCGGTGCAAAAAAGGCGACCGTGGTGCGCCGCCTTGAGACGACCCCTCTCATGGGCAATGCCCTCCACGAGCAGGTAGAGTCGGCACCGATCTCTCCGTGAGAGGGGTCGGTTCATGCCACGAGTCGGATTTCGTCCTAACAACAGTGTTCAGAGGACCACAAGATGCAGGCTTACCTAACAAGGCGGCCTCTGCGGACCCCACTGCCGATGCCACTGCAGCGCTTCTACTCAACAATTGAGGAAGGGATCATTGAGACCACCAGAAAGTTGGTAAGCGAGAAATGATATCCTCGGCAAGCTTCTCACTGATTCGACGGTGGCGATAAAGTTCACTGAGCACCGTATACCGGATCCGATGCAGTATCTGGGCGTGCTCAGCTAGCACGTCCTCGAGCACGCTTCGAAGTGTCGGAAAGGATATGCGCCCAATTCAGGCGGTTCCGAGCTCGCAGGGAGTGCCAACAACGGCGTGGTCGTCGTAGGCGTAGTCGTTGCTGGTGCGGCGGCCACGCGCTTCCGAGGGGCCGCGGTCCCAGACGCCTACCCGGCCATCGCTGGCGTCTTCGCTGCGGGCCGAGTCACAGGCTTGCGAGAAGCCTTGGCCGGTGGTGGCGAGGCCGTTGCAGACGCCGGTGTCATTGGTGCCCTGGAACGCTGAGTGACAAGAGACGATGGCCTGGCAGCCGATGGCGACTTTGTGGCGGGCGGTTGCGAGAAGCCTTTTGGTCGGCGGTGTCGAGGCCGAAGCCTTCTTCGTGGTCGCCGGTGTATGTATGCGCTGGTGTGTAGGGGTCAAGGCCGGCGTAGTGGCGGCTTGGCGAGCAGCGTTTCGCGATGCCGAGGCTGCCGTCGTCTCGTGTAGTTCGGTAGCATCGTTGCTGGGCTGGTGATGGCGAGCGATCGTATTTCAAAGTGTGTTCGTAGAGCCCTGCAACGTCGTTTCAATCAAACTATCCCATGTCTATACACGAAGATCTTCTATAGCAGTGGGCAAATGTATTGAATGAGCAGCCAGCATTGACAGGAGGGCACGTCATTGACAGGGCACACACCATCAAAGGTGGCGCACTACATTGTAGAGCATATCTTGTTGATAGATTCCATCCTCGTATGTCGCGTCACCTTTCTCAAAATTACGCACTTAACATCGTGGGGTTGTAAATGGCACCGCTCACGCCACCCAGCTACGCCTCAGAGAACGACCATATCCCAAGGCTGTAGATGCTCCGGCGCTGCAGGACAAACGGGCGCTCAGCGTACCGTGCAGACATTGCTGCGCCAAGACCGTCGGCTTGAAGGCCTTAGTCGTCCGCACTTGGTTCATGGTGGTACTATCCAAGTTTGCGCACTCGTGCGCAATCAACCGACAAACCATGTCAAATCCCTTTCTCCACATTCCGTACACGGCATTAAATGTAAAACATGATGGTGCACCTGTGCGCGGTGGCAAGACTACTGCAAGCCGTGCATGCACCCGACTGCTGTCGCTTGCTGCCATTTAGTACTTCTTACTGCTGGCGCAGCATCGATTAACTCTCGAATGACTAATGCGGGACCGCATTTACCGGCGATGCTGATCGGTGTCCATCGATTCAAGCTGGTGGACGTCACTCTCACCAAGTTCAAAAGTTCCACACCACCGTCGTTCGATAAGGCCAACCCGATCGCAATCAGTCGCTGGGCTGCCGACTTTCTCGCTCGAAAAGTAGACCAACATCACGTCTTCAGCCGCATCCGGCTTCCTCGCCTTGGTTGAGGCCTCGCTGTCACTCTCACAACTGCGCTCGGGCATGCTCTCGCCAACAGAACTGGGCGTCAGCGATCCAAGGGGTTTGCGGCCCCAAGGAATCCGCTGGTTCGAGGCGCATTTGATGGGCATGGCCGCGCCGTCTGATTGGTGGCTTTTAAAGATTCGCATGGCGGAGGACGGGCTGCTGGTCATCGTCAATGGCATCGGGATACCGGTGCTCGTGCGCTCGTACGGCGACGCGCTTGAGCCGCCGACCGCTGCCATCGGCGTCGTCTGCGCTCTCTTCCACGCGACGCTCGACGCGCACAAGACGCTCGCGGCCGTTGCCGCCACTGACTGTGCCATCGCCTACCGCTCGTTGCCCAGCGGCATCCTCCTTGCCTTCTTCCACCGTCGCGACGCGGGTGGTATGGCGCTGCTGCTGCAGTGGCTCGAACGCGGCTTGAGCCTGCTCCTTGGCCCGATCCTGGAGCAAGCCGATGATACCTGTACCCTCAAGTTCGAGCTGTCGCGTGCCCACGTCCTCGACACGCTTGACTGGCTCATCACCGAGCGCTCGAGCGCAGCCCTCTCCTTGGGGCTCCCTGTCGCATCGCCGGGCACGCCTGTCGTCCTTGCCGGCATCGTGCCGTGGGCGGGTGCCATGTACCTCGTCCTCGACGGCGTCGTTGTCGGCGACCACGGCGGTTCCTCCTCTTCCCTGCGCTCGCACGAGATGGTGCTGTGCGTGGGCCTCGCGTCGCGCTTTGCGAAGCAAACCCGCGACAGGCACATGCAGCTCACCATTCACGTCAACGGAGCCTCGGCGCAGCTTCTCCTTGCCAAGTCTGCGACCGACGCCGCACTTGTCTGGTGGGGCATCGGGACGGACGCCCTTTCTGCGGCGACCGTCCAAGCGTCGGTAAGCCCACCTGCGCGCAAGCTCACCCGCAGGCCCGTCGCAGGTGGTGGAGAAACTCGCGCTTTGGAGTGCGTCGATCGACGTCCGCTGCCTTGGAAGCCGTTCGCTGCAGCTGCCGAAAAATGCCCCTTCCTCCATGCTCGGGTACGGTCGCTCGCTCTTGCGTCCTCCACGGCCCTCGCAGGTACTGCGCCGCCCGTCGGCTCCACACAGCTATGCATCGCTCGTACGCGCACCTTGGGGTCCGGAATGAAGACGGCCTAAAAGTGCTCGCGGCAGCAAACAGCGCCGCCCCCAGCACCAGCAACGACGTCATCGCGGTGCTCTTGCAAAATTTTCACCGCCGCATCGATTACGGCGACACAATCTGCGACGACGTCGTCCAGTACGAGGTATGACGTTTGCATGAGGCCCGAGTTCGACCGTGACGTAGTACTGCACTGTAGTCTACAGTTTGCGCGACCCACTGCACGTGATGAGCCTCTTTGCCGGTGCGCTGGACCCCGACACGGCGTTGCAGCTTAGCGACGCGGGGCTAGACGCGCTGCTGGAGGACACCGGCGCGAGTTAGCGGTGCGTTTAATTTTGACTAAACCAGAAGACTAGGGGTTTAGGGGTTTAGGGGTTTAGGGGTATAGGTATTCTACTTCATGATAACCGCTGAGATCGCGAGATGTTGTGTGTTATTTGCTTGTCACTCGTTATACATGTCTAGTTGTTAGTGCTTCTTAGGTTGGTAGATGATCGTTGAAGAAAACTTGGAGTCGTTCGGCGAGCGATGCGTAAGGGTTGGGGTTGCGGTAGACGGCGACAGCGACGACAGCTTCGACAAACTCCCCAAAGAGAAGCTCCAGATCCATTTCGTTGGCCGTGTCGCTGTGGTGCATGGCGCTGAGGAAGAGCTGCTTGGCGCGCTGGAATGGAAATGTCGCGTCGCACAGGTGCTGGTCCTTGAGCCACGCCTCGAACTCGGGGAGGTTCATGCGCTTACCACGGTGCTCCACGGCGTAAAAAGCAAACACTTTTTTGAGTTTCTTGTCATGGGACCTGAGTACTGCTTGGACGTCGGTGGCGCCGAGCTGCCGCTTAAACGTTGTGAGGCTCTGCTTCTCGAGCTCGGAGGCCAGCGGCAGAAGTCGGTTCGTGACCAAGTCGGTGACCATGGTTACTAGGTTGGGCGGGCTGGCGTTTGCCGAAGCTAGTTTCTGGCTCATGTGGTGGGCGACTCGAAGAAGGGCTTCAATGAACTCGTGCGGCGCCAGTGTTCTCTCAGTCGTCGTTGGTTCGTGTTTGTCGGTTGTGTGTTGCACAAGCACTTGGAGGTACCCACGCGCCATGATTTTACGGTCGAGCACGCCGGCTTCGGCCATGAGCTTGTAAAACTCTTGCTCCGACACGGTGTTTCCTCCGGAACTAACGCCGACGGCTCGGTATAAGCCCATGAGCGGCACCACATGCTGAGCAAAGAGCGCTTCGATTGCATGAAAGTCGTCTTTGGAGGGACACATGAACTCGACGCGGCCAAAGTCCAGGGAAACAGTGGCCGCCAGTCGTTGCTGCTGGAGGGCGCTGGTGACGAGTGCGTCGCGACCGTCGAGCCGCCTTCCGAGGTCCCGCATCCCCGCAGCAATTGCGCGCGCTCGATGGTTCTCGACGACTGCCTGCGCACCCGGTTGCAGGCCAAACAGCCGAGCTTGGGCATGCTGCACTTTCTCCAGATCGCGCAACAGATTGCGGCAACTTTCTCGCGTTCGAAAGTCCGTCTCATAGGCGTGAAAGACATCGGGCCGTAGCGCCGCCCAAATACTGTCGATCGAGAGGCGAAGTTCATTCGTCAGTCGCTTAGTTGTTGATGGTGAGCTACCAAATCGAGCGAAAAAATGGAGCAAAATGAGAAAAAACACGGCGAAGTCGCCGTTTTCGACGTGATCTCGTGAAGCCACGTCATGCGTCAAATGCACGTACTCCCGAGCTAGCTCGAAGAAGAGCTTCCATTGAACATGGTGGGCGTGGTGGTGAGTTGCCGACGCAAGCAGCGGGTCTTTGGCGCACTCGTTTGCAAACAAGTCGTCGTACGCTGCCCGGGACATAGGCGCGAGATGCCAGAGAAGATGCAGCACAAGCTTGGGCGAAGCCATGTGGGCAAAGACGTCACTGAGCGTTGGCATGTGCACAAGCACCTTGTGCTCCGACGTCTCATTGATGGCCGAAATCGTAGCGTTAAGCCACCGTAAGACGACACTGTGCGGAGCTTCTTCGGCTGCGCGCGCTGTCAGCACCGTTTGAGTCGTCAGCGTTGCAAACGGTGCATCGTGCGTTGGCACCGGAACATCACTGACTGTTGACAAGTCGTGCACCGTGAGGGCATCCGTCACGTGCTACGTCAAGACGTTAGGCTATTGACGCCTTGGTACAATCATGTACGGCAGCGCAAGTCAACTCAAGCGCATAGCCTACTGTGTCTGGCGCGAGCGCACGGTAATACGTCAACTCTACAAGTAGTTGATGTAGAGATATGCTAGCCACGCAACCTTGCAAGCTGACATCCACGAGAGGTAGCAGCTGGGATGTGACAGCCACTGCTGTGTCGATGGCCGCGACAAGGGAGCCTTTAATTTCGTTGACGACGCTTTTGAGGTGCACGAGTTCCTAACGCCGCCGATGACTCGAAACCATCGATTAACTACAGATGTACCTCAGAGGTTCGCGTTTGGTCGTTGGACCTAATGCACAGTCAAAGGTGTGCGTTGGTGGGGTGGGTACATGAGCGTGTATTTCATATGTCGGCAACGCTTTCGTAGTCGGCTTGTTAAGAAACGGAGCCAGTCTACCCACACCCGCTGCTTCATCTGTCGCTTTCGTCTGTATCAGCCATAAGCACTTGTGAATGCATTGCCCACAGTACCTGTCCAAAGCAGCAGCAAGTCGCAGCTCGCGGTCGTCCTTGGAGGCATACGCATACGCTAGCCACGCTCGGAAAGTTTCAGCCTTGCGTCGCGCCCGCGTTTGGATCTCCTTGATACGAATAAGTCGAGCCATGATGTCCTCGTTTGCTGTTGCTTCTGCTCGCAGTTTCTTCCACGCGCAGAACATCATGCGCACAATGTGGTGGCGCAACGCGTCGGAAGAGCGACTCATGATGTTCATCGCAACGCGCGTGCGAACCATCGTCGCTTGGCGGAAGGCAGCGTCGGCCTGCATGGCGGTGGCGTCGAACTGCGCGTACGTTAAAAGCTTGTGCGCGAGCTAGGGTTCCAATAAATCGAAGTGAAGTATAAGGGCCGCCACCTTGGAGGCCGTGAGGTGGGGATCGAGGCTCAAAAGCATGTTCACGACATAGCGCATACGCGGCGCGCCGTTCACGCGCTCACAGCCACAAAACGCGCACTTGAGCTGCCAAATCATGTTGTTTCCGTGGCAAAAGCCACAGCGCGGTGGCTCTGGCGGCGCTCCGGCAGGCGGCTCAGAGGAGCTGAACTTGACGTACTGGCGTGTGCCTTTGCCGTATGCCACACCGACAATCGGGCGTTTGGCTGCGTCTAAAACACCCGGGTGCGTCGAGGGCACACCGCGATGGCGTGCATCGATAGGGTCGTCGGCGTTGCTGATGGTTGATCGCCCAGCGCTGTTGGTTGTCGACCGTGCCGCGCTATGGACCGCCGATCGCCCGGCGCTGTACTGGCGCAAAACTTGAACGCTCTGGGATTGTCGGAGTGTTTTGTTGGTCGCTGCGAGCTCAAGGACAGAGGGGCGGCTTGGTAGCGACCGGCGCCGACTGTCGTTCGCGCCGCCGCCGTACTCTTTCGGGTCTGCCTCGCTCCGACTCATACACGGGTGGTTACGGCGGGAACGGCGAGAATGATGGTTGCGTTGAAGTTGTAAGGTCACTTGAACTTGGCTTTCCAGTCTTGTTTGTCATGCACTGCAGAGCTAGTTCGGCTTTGGATTCAGTTTACCCGTCGTCGTGCCCAGTCCAACACGCCGATACAACGTAATTAGTGCAGTATACTATAGGTGCAGTTAAACAAAGCTGCGGATACGATTCTCGACAATGAAGCTATTTAATCGTGATGGCTGTGTTCTTGAGGATCTTGATATTGAGTGCTAAACTTGTCACTGGCGTGAGGTTGGCGTCGAGAAGGTGCATGTTCCGGTCACTGTCCTGGACGATCAGGGATGCGGAGTCCGTCGCTCCCTCAGGGATCACTGGAATAGCCGGGATCGACGACTCGTTTTCACGAGTGCTCGTGTTACCGCGCTGTGCACTGTTCCGGTTCATGAAAAGCGTTGGCACCTTGGGCGTCACCGTCACAGCTTTCTGTTTGTGCGCTCGCAAGTTCTTCTCGGGTAAACCAAAGCACGTTAGATGACACGTGAAAAACCATTGCAAGGTAGTCAGCCGGCGGGCTGCACACACCAGGGTGGCACCGTCGCCGTCAGCTTCGACGTCGTTGATGTAATCGCAGACGATCGAAGTTGAGTTGTAGATGGCTTGGCGCGCGAGCGAGTTTTTGGCCATGAGCCGCCAGTAACGAAAGTTCACGATGTGGTCCAGTGCTGTGAAGGCAAAGATGTTGGCGATGAGACCCACTGTGATGGACGACGCCACTCGCATGTAAAAGCCGTCGAACACGTGAACACAAATGCCGTCGATGGGATGTACCGGGTTCTTTACATCGATCGTGATGGAATTGTTGAACTCGATAAAGGGCGGGACGTAGAAAAGCAAGACGGCGCTCATATACAGAGTCGTGACGCTTGAAAGATTGAAAAACCCCATGACGTAGCTCTCGCCGTTATAAGACGTGATGCCAAGGAGGTTCCAGAGCAGCTTGGACAGCTTGAGAATCGCGCAGTTTACCCATAAGAGCCGGGTGCTCAGAGAGAACAGCTGCAGAGTGAAGACGAACTGGGGTGCGTATGTGTTGTACAAGTTGACGTTGCGCACGTACAAGAGGCAGTTGGGAATGTCGATGAGCACCGAAATTGCGTACAAAAACACGAAGATGTCGGAATTGTAGCAAAACATATCATACCGTAGCGCCATGCTTCGATGGGGAAAGAGCTTGGGAAGAACCATACGCATGACCTTGACGACGAGGGATTCCGGTACATTTGGATCGATATCGGCCCACTGCACGGTACGGCGCGACGCGAGATACCCAAAGACAGCAAACGCGATGGCTGTAATCTTGGCGGCAAGCGCCACTTGCCCGAATGCCGAGTTCGGCATGATAAACCCGAGCTTGTATATCGAGCCGGGCACAAAAGCGCTCTTTGTGACGGTGAGTGTCTTGGCTGTGTCATTGTACACCATAGTAAAGTTGCATTCGCTGTAGCCGAGCTCAGCAACCGGGTCGCACCCGGTGCAAAAGGCTCGGGTAAAGATCCGGTAATAGTTGACTACTTGTGTTTGAGGTTGCGACGTGTTTGCGATGACTATCTCCGTTGTAAAGCGTTTGTCGACCGTCGTGCGCCCAGGAATGTAGTCTAGCGCAATAAGCTCTTTGCTCGACATGCCCGCTTTGCCAAGATTCGCAGTGCGGTCGTTTGTGAAGACATGCGACACCGCGTTACCGCGGAAGTGGGTCACAGCGTCCAATGCAAACGCGAGCTTGACCTTAGGCGATGCGCTGATGTCCATTGGGTATGTGTTCTGGAAGATTGGGCACATGACCGAATTGGTAGTGAGCGGGATGTCGCCAGTGTTAAGAATGTAGATGACGTTGCTCTTCGCGACCATGTGCGTCACGCTAAAGTTGGACATCCACTGGCCCATGTTGCTCAGGTTCTCGACGCCCAGGTTGCGAGCAAACGCGTACTTGGTGCTGAGCTGGCTAAGCGACTGAACCGAAGCGATGGGCGTGATAAAGAAGAAACCACCACCGAGAAAGTTAGCGATGGCCCAGTTGTTGGCAGTAGCATCTCCTGCGATGAGCAACACGACGCAAAAGCCCGCGAGCGAAAGCAGCTTCTCGTACGAGCGCCGAACGAATCCCCGCCAGCCGCGCCGAAGGACCACCGGCACAACGGCCAGAGTTGGACTCTTCATCTGCAGAAACGAAAGTGAACTGTAAGCAAAAGGCATGAGCTATTCTTAGGTGCAAATAAGGTGTCGCCCTTTGAGGCAACCGTTGGTGCTCTTGGGAGTCCAATCGTTAATCGCTTCGTCTGCTCCACGGACGCGCCACGGATGATTATGTCCCCGAGAGACTCCTTGCTGTCCGCCTTATATTTCATTACAAGTCATTGCGTCGGTCTAGGCAAGCAAGAATACAGCATAAAAGTTTCGATATGGTTTGGACTCAGCTACTAGGGGCTGGGAGCTTCCGTTTGTGCTGCCGGGTCACGACCCAAAGGTCGAGGCGGTTGGACATTTCCAGAACACAGCAGGAGTTTCGCGTGATAAATGTTAAAATCATAGCTTTGGGCAACGCGTCCACCTTCTTGAAAGATGCAGCGAGCCTCAGATAGAGCTCGAGAGGTCAGTCGCTCCGACGTGAAACGACGTAGAAAATGAGCACGCTGTTCACTGCAGCATGCCGACCTTGACGGCTACTATGGCGCTGTATATGAAGGCGATAAATTTAACGGACAATAAGTCGTTGTAGAAGAGCCGAACGGGGTGAGGACAAGGTTTCTCGTGTGTCGGTGTCCCAAAACAATTATCCTGACGGCTGATGTCGAAATTGTGGTAACAACATGCAGCAAAAACCCGAGTAAACCTGTGGAGACATAATACCCCTGCTGGACCGATGGATCGCCTACATCCTCGATAGATAGAGCGCGCACGCACCATGACACATGCTACATTCGAATATGCTAATACTCGGTTTCATGTAGCCATTTTCGAGTGCCGGTAGATCCTGCTCACCATGGACCACATCCCAAAGCTTCATCTCTATTTGGCCTTATCTGGCTCAGCCAAGTATCAGTGCAGCCAGTGCTTAGCGCCATCAGTGGTGTGTTGACCCCCGCTGCTTCGTTCCGCCCGTCAAACGGCCACGTTTGCCCGCCAAACTTATTCCGAAGGCAAGGTTACAAAAGTAGTCGCACTATGCTTGACCAATGAGCGAACAATGGCATGCTGCGCAATAACTGGGACGTTATTTCATCGGCTCACCCTGTGCTAACACCACGATAGAAAATGAAAGACCATGAAGCTATCCAAGTATGATAAGCTAGTTTCTAACCTCAAGTGTTGTGCAGGCAGTGTAGCTTCCGAGAAGCGGAAGGTAGTTTTCGAGGAGAGCGAAATAGTAGAAGTGTAGCTAGTAGCTAATCACTCGGCATTCCCAAGTTCGTTCTCCGCTGCCTTAACCCGCCACGCCATTCCCCTCAGCTGTCGGCGTCAATACTTCATTGCCTTATAAGTTGCTTAAGTGAAAAATGACATCATAGACAGGAACCATGTTGTCGGAGAACTTGCTATCGCTAGGGCAACTTCGTTTCTTGCAAGGCCAGCCACGGTAAATTTGAGCAACAAAGAGAATTGACGAACTTCAATTGTTGTTGTTAGTCATATCCGCCGATTAATTGTGTAGAATTTTGTGTTTTGGGGCTGTCTTGATTGCGAGACAAAATCCACGTAATCTGACAAGAATAGACAGGATGTTTCCGTTCAAATAAGGACTCTGTGGGCAGTTCTATGCTTAGCCTCTGCCTAGCGCAACTCACGAATGACGTTTAACTCCGTTTGTATCACTGCGTCATCGGTATATTGTTCAAGCGAATAGAATACACATTGAACTTCTCAGTCCCTTTATCTCACGAATCCTTTACTCATGACTGCGTCGTTTGCAGCCAAGGTCGTTGCACCTTTTACTCTAAAATGGATACTTTGAAATTAATACGTTAATATCGCGCCAAAAATAGGACGCTAGACAGGGCTCTTTGGATCACGAAACGAAGCGCAAAAAGGCTTCAAAAGGGTGAGACCCCCATGGCCGTGTTCAACGTCGCAAGCCGGAGCTCGATCATAGACAACCCTTATGTTGTGGCGCCTACCATTAAAGTCAAGCCGACGTGGCGCGTCTGGTTCGATAGAGGATACAGATGGGCAATTGCAGCTATGGGATTCTGTGTCGTGCTTCTTGTCGTGGGCGACGCCATAGCCAACAATTGGGCCTTTCTCAACTACCTTGGCGGAGGGTACTTTTTCATCACGCCAATCGCTGCTGTCTCGAGCGCGAATGAGCTTTCAACTCAGTACGCGTTCGCGCGTGGCCTCGGCATCAACGACCTTTCGAAAGTGGCGCGCTGGATGAGCAACTACACAATTCACCGCATGGTCACAAAGAGCAACGCCATTTATGTACTCAACACGGGCGACATCCCACTAACAGCCAGCTCGGTCTTATGCCCAATCTTCAAGCGCACGTATCCTGTTGACCTCGCCGCGTCGAACTACGTGAGCCTCGCCCTCGCCTCCGACGCCGTATCGTACTTCCGGGGCAATGTACTGAGTCACACTTTTATATCGGATGCAACCAGCAACTTTGGCAATGCAAGCATGAGCAGCAAGGAACTACGGGCGCTCGATTACATCCCAGGGCGAATTACTGTGGACAAGCGCTTCACAACCGAGATTCAAATAGCAAACACATCGCTACCACAAACCAAAGTCGTGAGCTACTACCGCATCTTTTCGAGGGCATTTTGCACCGGGTGCGACCCCGTCGCGGAGCTTGGGTTTGGCCAGTGCAACTTTACCATGGTATACAACGATTCAGCTAAGACTCTTCAGGTGAAGGAAAGCTCGTTCGTTCCCGGGTCCTTTTACAAGCTGGGGTTCGTGATGACCAACTCGTTCGTTGGGCAGGTCGCCCTCGTCGCCAAGGCCACCGCCATTTTCTTTGGTACCTTTGGTTACTTCGCATCACTGCGAACAGTGCAATGGATGGACATTGACGCAACTCGGCTCGACTCCGCCGTTGCCCGACTGTTGCGGGCTGTGATGCCAAAGTACTTTCCGTACGCCAGCCACGCTTTAGGCCACGACATGTTTTGTTACAACTCAGACCTGTTCGTATTTCTCTACGCCGTCGCCGTGATCGTCGACATTGAAAACTGCCTCTTGTACGTTCGCAATGTCAACTTGTACACGACGTACGCACCACAATTTGGATACTCGCTTCAGCTCTTTGCGCTGAGCTCTCGCCTCTTATGGGTCAACTGCGCGGCCCTCAAGCTGTTCAAAATCATCACCAATATGGTCAACAGCTCATCGAACAATGGCTCGAGCCGTGTCATGGCATTTTTTAATCTGAGCAGCGTAGCGTACTTGTACCTGAGTGCCGTCCTCCTTTTCTACGTCCCAAACTTCATCGAGTATAACAACTCGGTGATAATCAACTTGACGAATACTGTCGAGCGGCTCGACGGCATCTGCGTCGATGTTTTTCAGGGCTTTTACATGCGCGTTGCGTCGTCTATTGTGGTCGGTCTTGTGGCCAATCTTCTTCTCGTCACAGCACTCGACCACATCGTGAATTTCCGGTTCTGGCAACGAATGGCTAAGAACAGTTTGGCACGTCAGGCAATTTATAATTCGAGTTCCATCGTGTGCGACTATATCAACGACGTCGTTGATGACCAAGACGGCACCATGCTCGTCTGCCGCGCTCGCCGCCTCAGTACCCTCTACTGGTTTTTCACAAGTCATTTGACTATCTTTGGCCTCCCAGAGAAATCTCTGCGGATGCGAAAGCAGTCGGCTCTTGCGGTGAAGGCAACAATGACAACGAGCTCGGTGCCTCAGAGTCGCGTTGACTCTCTCTCAAATGAAGGCGGAGCGAACGAGTATTATGCTGTTCAGGATACTGATCGAAACATGCACCTTGTGGACTGCCAGCTCAGTGAAGTCACTAGTCTCATGTACAACATCAAACTTCTCAAGAACACCACGATCACAATCAAGTGAGTTTTAATATAAAGCTAGAATAGATTGATCTATATCTTAGATATCTATTTAATTAATGATAATGGATTAGCCAGCACCAAGCTACTATAAAGCACTTCGTCATGACCTAACCACTTGAAAACGACCATATGACCCTGATTGCACACTTGATGACACCTGCCACTAGACGCCCGGATGCGTCTGATCCTTTTGAGTTCTGGAGCGCAAAACTTGCTACATCTCGGCAGGTTTAAGGCAGTAATTAAACACCGATTCCGCTTGCCTTCGTGCCGGTACTTTAGGCGATATACCTTCATTCAATAGCATGTACTACCTCCGGTCCAGAAGTTAAGGCACTTGATGACTAAAACTCATCGTAGCCGAGTGCCTTGATTTTTGGACTGGAGGCAGTAGGTAAGAAGGAGTGACACACCCACGTCGCACGTTCAAACAGACGGCGCGGTACACCACGTGTCGTTGAAAAGTCGTTGGCTCGTCTCATAATTGCTTCACCCAAAGCAGATTTCCCCATTCAGTTCGGGTTCAAGGGCTTGCTACTCGATCTTTCGAGTATACTGCTGTGCCACAGTGATAGGCACCGAGCCACCGCATCAATTGGCTTGAAAACTGGGAAGCATGTTTGCTTGACTAGCACTAAAGATCGAACACCCAGGATGCCTAAGATGTGTGATAGTTTCTAGTAGTTTCACAGCGCCTTTCTAATTTAGAACGGCTCAACTGCCGCCTTCTCGGTCAGTGAGAATGGCACCGACGAAGGTGCACGAGCTCGCCGACTTGATTGAAGTCCGGGGAGGCTGCAGAGGCTTTCTCCGTACGCTCTATGGGTACCTCATCCACGCCGCAGGTTTCTTCGTCATTCTATTGCTTGCCTCTGATGCCTTTGTGAACAACTGGGCCCTCGTCAATTACCTCGCGGGCGGCTACTTTTTCATGACACCAATTGCGGCCGCGCAAAGCGCCCTACAGCTCCAGTCCCAGTTCAACTACCAGCACGGACTCGCCATCAGCGATCTCTCGAACGTCGGCAAATGGATGGCCAACTACACGATCGTCAATGTAGTGGGCAAGACGGAGAAGCTGTACACGATAACAGCGGGGGAGTTTAAGCTCACGCCCCACTCTGTGCTCTGCCCTGTCTTTCAAGGCACGTACTCGGTGGCAGGACCGACCAAGATCAAGCTGGCGCTTGCCAAAGACGCCGTCTCGTTCTTCCGTGGGCACGCCTACAGTCATTTCGTTGAAGAGGACGACAAATACAACCTCGCAACCGCAACCATGAAGAGCCACGAGCTCCTCGCTCTGGGATATAAGCCTGGTCGGACCACAGTAGACAAGCGATTCACGCATGTGTTTGACGTGGCCAATACGTCGCAGCCGCAGACGCAACTCGTGCCATACTTTCGGATCTTCTCTCGCAATTTTTGCTCTGGATGCGACCCAGTGGCGGAACTTGGATTTTCAAAGTGCAACATGACGATGGTGTACGACGATGCAGCAAAGATGCTCACAGTGACACAAAGCGCCTTCGCCGAGGGAACGACGTACAAGCTTGGCTTCACGATGGCCAATACAGCACTGGCGCAGACGGCAATCTATGCAAAATTGGCGGCGATAGTCTTTGGTGTTGGTGGCTTTCTGGCGTCGCGTCGGACGGTGCAGTGGCTGGAAGTCGACCCAGCAAAAGCGGGCTCAATCGTGACCAAGGTCTTGCGCATGGTGGCGCCAAAGTATTTTCCGTACGCCAGCGATGCGCTCAGCTACGACATGTTTCTGTACAATTCGGACATGTTTGTGTTCCTCTATTCGATTAGTGTCCTCCTCGATTTGCAGAACGCGCTGCTTTACTTACGCAACGTCAATTTGTACAACGCACTCGCTCCGCAAGCGCTCGTGTCGTTGGAAATGTTCTCCATTTCGTCGCGCCTGCTGTGGGTCAACTGTTCTATTCTCAAGCTTTTCAAGATCGTGTGGAACCTCCTCGGGCTCGCGTCCTACAACGGCGGCAGCGTCGTCATGAGCTGCTTCAACCTGTCAAGTGTCATTTGGCTCTACTTGAGCGCTGTCATGTTGTTCTACATCCCGCCGTTCATCGAGTACAACAACAAGGTGACGATTGACGTGCCCAACTATGTGGATGCACTCGATGGTATCTGCGTTGAGGTGGTGGACGGAGCGTACATGCGCGTCGCCCTTTACATCGTCTATGGCCTCTTTGCCAACCTATTTGCCGTCGTCGCGCTTGACCATATTGTCAACTACAAATACTGGAAGATGCTGGCAAGAAATTCACTGGCGCGCCAAGCCGTGTACAACAGCACCTCCATCCTATGCGACTATTTGCACGGCATCGAGCCAAACACCTCAGGCGACGGTGCTGTGATCGTGTGTCGCGCCCGGCGGCTGAGTACGTTGCAATGGTTTCTCATGAGCCATGTGACGTGTTTTGGTTTGCCTGAGAAGAACCTCGTCGTGAAAAAGCGCTCGATGGTCAACATTCTAGTCAAGGCGCAGCGCGCACGGCAGCAAACGACAGGCACGTCCGCAATATCCGGCCGCGAAATGCAGTCCGTTGGCGTTATCGCGGAAGACGAAAAGGACGGAACCTGCATGATTGTCCAGGACGGTGACCGAAATGTCCATCTGCTCGATCAAAATCTCACGGATGTAACGAGCCTCGTGTACAACATCAAGGTGCTCAAGAACACCACGATCACTATCAAATAGAGCGCTTAATTTGCAGAAATAAACGTGTGCATATTGATTCGCCATGACTCAAATGATCCCCACGTAAGCAGCAGTGTCGAACTCCAAAAACCTTTGGCATAAAACACTTCGTATTGCACCCTTGGCGACAGGAATTGAGGTCGCAAGCTGCCTCGCGAATCATTCCACAAGGACGTGCGCGGCTGTTGTAGGTTGCTCTTGGAGATCAAAAGAGCTAGAGAGAAACGGAGGAATTGGTGTGCAGTCATATGCAAATTAAATGCATCAGTCCTAACTGGATGCACAAAGACGAATATTCTACTTAATCGTGATCGAGGCATCTTTTAGGACCTTGACGTTTAACGCGATACTGGCCATGTCCACGAGCCTAGCGTCCAACACGTGCACAACACGGTCGCCGTCTTGGACCACCATGCACGCGTCATCGGTCACGTTACTTGTGTCAGCGGGGACCTCGCGCGTCGACACAGTCGTCGAGTTGCTGTCAGACGAAGTTGTTGGCTTGCGTGCCGACTTATTTTGCGCCACAGCCTTCACTCGCTTCTTTGCAGAGAGATCTTTCTCCGGAAGTCCAAAGCATGTGAGGTGACTCATGAAGTACCACTGCAGTGTGCTTAACCTCCGGGCACGACACGCCAGGACAACATCGCCGTTCCGCAGGGTGACCGGCGGCAGGTAGTCGCAGAGGATGGAGGTGCTGTTGTACACGGCTTGACGCGCCAGTGAATTTCTTGCCAGCATCTTCCAGTATTTGTAGTTGACAACGTGATCTGCAACCGTCACAACCAAGAGGTTGATGAAAAGGCCATAGATGATGTCCGGTGCCACGCGCATGTATGCTCCATCGAGAACCTCAACGCAGATACCATCGAGTGCGTCCACATAGTTGGGCACGTCAACCGTCACCTTGTTGTTGTACTCGATGAACGGCGGGATGTAAAACAACAAGACAGCGCTTAGGTAGAGCCAAATGACACTTGACAGGTTGAAGCAGCTCATGACGACGCTGCCGCCGTTGTAGGACGCGAGCCCGAGGAGGTTCCATATAAGCTTAAAGAGCTTGAAAATGGAACAGTTGACCCACAAGAGGCGCGACGAAATGGAGAACATGCCGAGCGACACCAGCGCTTGCGGTGCAAGCGAGTTGTACAAATTGACGTTGCGGATGTAAAGCAGACCATTTTGAAGATCAAGGAGCACGCTGAGCGCATAAAGAAACACGAATATGTCGGAATTGTAGCAAAACATGTCGTAGCTGAGCGCGTAGCTGGCGTACGGAAAGTACTTTGGGGAAACAATGCGCAAAGCTTTGTCGAAGAATGTGATCGGTTTGGTTGGATCCGCATCGAGCCACTGTACCGTTCTTCGCGACGCCAAATAACCGCCGACGCCTAGAAAGACCGCTACTACCTTCGCGTAATTTGCAGTAAGTGACATCCAGCCGTTGGTCATGGTAAACCCAAGCTTGTACGTCGTTCCCTCGGCGAAGGCGCTTTGTGTCACTGTGAGCATTTTTGTTGCATCGTCGTACACCATCGTCATGTTGCACTTTGAAAACCCAAGTTCTGCCACTGGGTCGCATCCAGAGCAAAAGTTGCGAGAGAAGATCCGAAAGTACGACAGGAGTAGAGTCTGCGGCTGCGACGTGTTTGCCACGTCAAACACGTGGGTGTAGCGCTCGTCCACGGTGGTACGACCGGGCTTGTACCCCAAGGCGAGGAGCTCGTGGCTTTTCATGGTTGCGGTTGCGAGGTTGTATTTGTCGTCCTCTTCAACGAAATGACTGTAGGCGTGCCCACGGAAGAACGAGACGGCGTCTTTGGCAAGCGCCAGCTTGATCTTGGTCGGTCCTGCCACCGAGTACGTGCCTTGAAAGACAGGGCAGAGCACAGAGTGGGGCGTGAGCTTAAACTCCCCCGCTTGGATGGTGTAGAGTCCGAAGTTCTTGTGCACCATCTTGGTGATAGTATAATTGGCCATCCATTTACCAACGTTTGAGAGGTCGCTGATCGCAAGTCCGTGTTGGTGACTGTACTGTGCCTCAAGGTCTGCGATGCTTTGAGCATCGGCGATCGGCGTCATGAAGAAATGCCCGCTACCGAGATAGTTGCTCAATGCCCAGTTGTTAACTAGAGCATCGCTTGTAATGAGCAGCACAACAAAGAGAGCGGTGAGTCGAACGATGTATTTCGTAAGCACAGTACCGGAGGCAATCACGGCGTCGCGAACCTCGGGATAGCTCGGCCTGCGCATCTCACGAAATGATATCGGCTTTTCTTATTTGAAAATAGGTAGGCGTTATAGGTTTCGCCATCGGCCTGACTGCTGGACATGACACAAGCGAGATTAATCCCGCTTTGGACGCCGCTGCTTGACTTCATTTATCAAGCGAGAACTACTGTGTCTTAGTACACAAAAAGTACCCTCCAGCATTTGCTCGTTTAAACCCGTGTAGCTTTACGAATTATAGGATAGCATTTTCAGAGTAGTTTTAGATGTAGTCACAAGAATTCCAAGCATGAAAATCCACGAAATCTAAACTCGGTCCGGCTTCGCCACGATCGCGCCGACGAGAGAAATACACGGCGCTGAACGGAAGCTATCCATGCTGGAGCGTGAAGCACTTGATTATCTGCCCATCGTGGGCAAGTCAGCCATAACTCGTTTCAGGTCTTCCCCACCGGTCACACGCGATGTCTTGTTGACTGGCAGCGATGCAATTTGCGTTTTTTCGGGATAAACATACGGCATTTTTGTGTATTTTGCGAAAGCAATGGAGACCTGTTTTCGCACAAATTTTCGTAAAATACGCAACCACAACATCCCTGTTTGCGCAAAATCAGCTCTGCGCATACCGTGTCGCGCTAATTGCGCACTCTCAGCCTCAGCCTTATCCAGCATTTGCACGCAATATCGGTATCAATAATATCTCCAAACAACTCCCGCGTGGTACGATTTAAACACGTCTCTAAACGAAATGGCCTTTCGGCAGTAGTGGCTTAATGTACGCGCGCAGCTCCGCTTCGACGCTGATAACAATTGTGCTTGTGTGATACTTGTGTGCTGGTTGGGTAGAGGGACCTCTTTGGATCTCCAAGGAATACACTAGGTGGACGAAAAAGCGGCTTATGCTCGACGCGATCAAAAAGCACGGGCGAAGCTTCGGCCACAGATCCGTCATGGAGTTGGCCCAGGTATCTGCATTGAAATTAAGCTTTGACCAGTGGGTCCCACGCGAGTGCGAGCGCATGGAAGCCGCAACACGCACCGATTTAATAGCATTATTCACGAATTGTCATCCTTACGCAGTCCGTTGTGCATACTTTTTGGCACACCATCAACTTCACTACGAAAGCAAAAGATCGATATATTCAGAAGACAATCATTCATTTTTGTACTTCATAAGTCTATGAACCGGAAAATGCGCAAATGCGCAAGGGTTTCCTCAACATATGTTAACATTCATCAAAGGCATTGAGGGTGCCTAAGACAATATTGAGACTCTCAGTGATCGTGGTGTGACAAAAATTGGTGTGTTTATAGCTCACACAACAAGAGGTTCAGTCGCTTTTCAATTAGCCTCTAGAACGCTATAACTTGCGAGATATGATTCATCTTCTCGGGAAAGCTGGGTGCATTTTGCCAATTGAAACCTCATCTAAACATTTCCTGTGAGACACAATACATTCGACAGGTATGTTTCGCATCGATTTTTAGTGAAGTATTTTCGTGAGGCACATATTCGCATATATATCACATGGAAGGTCGTGAACGTGGTGCATCTTGTCACAATCTATACTTAAGATCAGTATGGACCAAAGGCACCCTCAATGCCTTCGATGACTGTAAGTAGTGAGTGAGCGGGCGGAGCCTAGCGTTGCGTGGATTTGCTTCAATAAGTAATTACCTTTGTTTTCCATTGGGTTCCAAGAGCAAGTAGCAGTCGCAACCAAGCATTGCGCCTCATAAAATGAAATTTGCGCAAGCCTGCGCACAACAATTTCGCACTTTGCGCTACGCAAATCACACCGCTGTTAAGTACTTCTCGAGCTTGTAAAGCGCGTATCGGTCTCTGAGCGGCTGCACTGGCTCGTGATCTATAATACGTTCAGAGGACTTGAACCCATCGGCTTCTGTTAAATAACAACATATGTTTTGCGTGCATATCATATGTCGTGGAAAATATTGGACTAACGGCAAAGCGACTGTTGTCGATGAATTTGGTAGAACACGAAGGGCCAGTATGATTTAACTATTTAATCGTGACCGTGCTGTTTTTGAGAACCTTGATGTTGTACACAAGGCTCGTGACGTCCGAAAGCTGGCCATCGAGCAGGTGGACGTTGGCGTCGCCGTCCTGGACAACCATGTAAGACGAGTCCCGGACGTCATCAGGACTCAGGTTGGAGGCCACATTCGTAGCCGACTGATGCGTTGAAACGACATCGCTTTGAATAACAGAACAGGTGGCATTCGTTTTTTGCGTCATGCGCGATTGCACATTGATGAGCGACTGTTTTTTCATGCGGAGTTCCCTCTCGGGTAGCCCAAAGCACACCAGGTGGCTCATGAAAAACCACTGCAACGTGCTCAAGCGTCGGGCTCGGCAGATAAGTATAGAGGCCTCACTCTTGAGATCCGCGTCTTTCTCGATGTCGTTTAGGAAGTCACAGAGGATAGAGCTCGAATTGAATATGGCTTGCCGTGCAAGCGAATTTTTCACCACAAGGCGCCACCGTTTGCGGTAAGCAAATTGATCGAGAGCCGTAATGAGAAAGACGTTCATGATCAAACCCACAGCGATGGACGTCGCGACGCGCATGTAAAATCCGTTGAATACGTCGGCGCGAACTCCATCGATTTTTTCAAACGAGTTTTTGATGGAAATCGTCACGGAGTTGTTGTACTCGATAAAAGCCGGGATGTAGAAGAGGACAATGGCGCTTCCATACACAGAGAGAACGTTCGTAAGGTTGGTAAAGCCCATGATACGGCTCTGGCCGTTATAAGAAGCGGTACCGAGGAGGTTCCAAACAATTTTGAAGCCCTTGAGAATCGCACAGTTGATCCAGAGAAATCGCGCACCGAGCGAGAACATTTGCAGCGAGTACATGCCTTGGGGTGCGAGCGAGTTGTAAAGGTTCACGTTGCGCACGAAAATTAGGCAGCTTTGGATGTCGAGGATGACGCTGAGCGCGTACAAAAACACGAACAGGTCCGAGTTGAACAAGAACATGTCAAAGCGGAGAGCGTGGGACGCGTGGGGAAAGTACTTGGGCATGACCGTACGTAAGACGCGATCAATAATGGAGTCGCCCTTGGTCGGGTCGACCTCTTTCCACTGCACCGTGCGTCGCGAAGCAAGGTACCCGCCAATTGCGAAAAAAATCGCCAGTAGCTTGGCGTACAGCGCGATTTTCCCAAATGCCGAGTTTGTTAGCACAAGTCCAAGGCTAAACGTCGAACCGGGTACAAACGCGCTTTTGGTGACGGTGACTGATCGCGTCGAATCGTTGTACACAAGGGTCATGTTGCACACACTGTAGCCAAGTTCGGCGACGGGATCGCAGCCGGAACAAAAGTTGCGCGGAAATATGCGGTAGTATGTGACGAGCTGCGTCTGTGGATTTGTGGAGTTTTGCAATTGAATTTCATGCGTAAAGCGCATATCGACGTCCGATCGCCCCGGATTATACCCGAGGTTGAGGAGCTCCGGAGTGTGCATGCTCGGCGTCGCGAGGTCGTCGACGTCGTCATTTGAAAAGACGTGGGTAAGTGCGTTGCCTCGGTAAAACACCACGCCGTCGGATGCCAGCGCGAGCCGTACGTTAGATGACATACTGAGGTCCACGTTGTACGATTTCTGAAAGATAGGACAGAGTGTGGTCGAGGGCGTGAGCGGATACGCTCCGGCCGAGATGACGTAAATGGCGTCGGTCTTTTGCACGAGGTTTAGGACAGTGTAGTTGGCCATGTATTGCCCCGTGTTGCTCAAGTTCGTAATCGAAAAGCCTTTCGCAAAGCTGTACTGTGATTCAAGCTGCAGCGCGCTCTGGGTGGCTGCAAGTGGCGTCACAAAGTAGTACCCGTTCCCAAGGAAGTTGTTGATCGACCAGTTGTTGACGAAGATGTCGCAGATAATCATTATTACGACGAACACCCCCGCTCCTGTCACAAGCGTGTCGTGCATTCTCTGAGGCACGTTGCTCCACTCGGACTTGGTCTTTACGCGGGCGACGACGTCAGCAACGCCCATGGTTCCTTCCACAGCCTTGGAAAGACGCACACTAACAACTCGTTGTGTGTACCCGCGACCATTCGCTCGATAACGGACGAAACGCCTACTAACGTTCCATCCTTCATGAAGTTCCGGCCTCGCGAGCAACAAGAGACATTTGACTCTATCCTGTGCGAGGTTACGCATCAATATCGATTGAACTGGTCGTCCCCGCAGCCAAAATCCGCAACTCGAAGCCACAAATTCATGCCATCGTACCGATCATTTAATAGTTCGAACACTGCCAAGATGCGGCGTCCCACTCGAGAGATAATAAGGCAAAGACAATTGTATAAATGCAAAGGACTGAAAGGATGGTGCAGGGCCTATTTGATGGTGACCGTTGTGTTTTTCAAGACCTTGATGTTGTACACGAGGCTCGTGACGTCGTTGAGCTGGGCGTCAAGAAGGTGAATGTTGCGGTCCCCATCCTGGACGACCATGAAAGCATCGTCGTTGGTCGCGCTGGGAGGTTGCATCGGAGGCAGCGTAATCGGTGTTGGGTATGTGATTGAATTGGTTCGGGAGCTCGAGACCGCGGGCGACGCGTTGTGTGGCTTGGATGAAGATTGGACTAGTGTAATCGACATTTTCTTTGCCCGGAGCTCCTTCTCGGGCAGCCCGAAGCACGTGAGGTGGCTCATGAAGAACCACTGCAGTGTGCTCAACCTGCGGGCGCGACACAAGAGCACGGAGCCACGGCTGTCGGTATCGGCAGCAATGCCTTCGACAAAGTCGCACACGATTGAGCTCGAGTTGAACATGGCTTGGCGCGCCAGCGAGTTCTCGGCAAGGAGTGACCAGTACCGATAGTTCCAGACACGGTCCACCGCGGTCACGAGCACGATGTTGGCGATGAGGCCCACAAATATACTGGAAAAGACGCGCATGTAAAATCCATCAAGGACTCGGACGCGGAGTCCGTCGATGTTTTCGTTGACATGCTTGACCGAGGCAGTAAGGCCATTGTTGTATTCAACGAATGCAGGAACGTAGAAGAGGAGGATGGCGCTGAGATACAATGATGTGACGCTGCTCAAATTGAAAAAGCCCATAACACGGCTCTGGCCGTTGTACGACGCGGTACCAAGGAGATTCCAGACAATCTTGATTAGCTTGAGAATTGCGCAGTTGACCCACAAGAGACGAGAGCATAACGAGTACATTTGGAGCGTAAAGTCGTACTGGGGCGAAAGATTGTTGTACAAGTTGATTTCACGAACGTAGATGAGGCTAGTTTGCATGTCGAAAAGCACGGAAGCAGCGTACAAAAAGACAAAAATGTCTGAATTGTAGCAAAACGTTGCGTAGTTCAAAGCGTTGCTCGGGTACGGGAAATATTTGGGCACGACAGTGCGCACGACACGAGAGAAGATCGAATCAACCTTGGTGGGGTCCACCTCGAGCCACTGAACCGTTCGTAGCGATGCCAAATATCCACCGATAGCAAAAGCAATTGCAACCAATTTGGCGTACACCGACAGGTCGTCAAATGCGGAATGCTCCATCAGGAGGCCCAGCGAGTAGACCGACCCCGGAACAAAAGTGCTGCTTGTGACTGTAAGCGTCTTCGTTTTGTCCTCGTACTTCATCGTAAAGTTGCACACACCGTAGCCGAGCTCAGCGCACGGAATACAGCCCGAGCAATACGACCGCGGAAAGATTCGGTAGTAGTTGACGAGCTGGTTCTGCGGTAAGCTTGTGTTTTTAAGCACCACGTTGTTTGTAAAGCGCAGGTCTGTGGCTGTTCGTCCGGGTACATAACCAAGCGCCTTGAGTTGCGAGCTTTTCATAGATGAATTGCCCAAGTTTGTCGTACCGACGTCACCAAAGAAGCGACTTAATGCATTGCCTTTGTAGAACGTCACCGAGTCAGACGCGAGAGCTAGGCGCAAAGTGGTACCGTTGCTGGCGTCAACCGAGTAATTTTGAGCAAATATCGGACAAAGGTTCGTGGCGGATGTTAGCGGCAAGTCGCCGATAGACGCGAGGTAGACGTGATCGCTCTTGGTGATCATGCTGACAACGGTAAAGTTGGCAATCCATTGCCCAAGGTTTGATAGATTCGATATGCTGAGGCCTTTAGCGAAGTTGTACTGCGTCTCGAGCTGGACTGCATTTTGCACCGCCGCGATTGGCGTCATGAAGAAGTATGCCTCCCCGAAGTACATGTTCACAGCCCAGTTGTTGATTAGCGCATCGCCTGCGATGAGCGGCACAACGCAGAAGCCGATGGCTGTAAGAATCTTACGGTAGATCCACTTGCCACGGCCAAGCCATTCGTGCTTCTCTTTGACGCCGGCCAAGCCGTCCAGGGCTGCGAGGTATGCTTCTCGAACCATGAAATCGCAACTGAGCACCTTTGGCGGGGTCAAAAACTGTCCTGTTGTGGTATTTCAAGTATCATATATCTTTTGATCTTAAGATAGACAATAAACTAGACAGGACGCTTTTTATAAACGAAACAGTGTTTGATGCAATGGCATGACTGATGGACGCGACGTAAAGTGACGACCTGATAGCCTTGCGTTGCAGTTGGTTGCCTGATGCTGCGTTTACCAAAGCTTAATAGTTACCATCGTGCGAGCAATGGTGTAGAGTGCAGCGTGGGATCGCACATGCGAGACGGTTGGTACTCATAGCAGTGACGGGGTTTGCAAGGGATTAGTAAGTTTCAATTGCCGTTAAGACAAGAATAGAGTGCAACAATACCGCAGTGGCAATACCAGACACAGCGTTGATGTGAAACGCGCCATTGCTTATCGAGCGTGGATGGCAGTTGTCGGTCACCTGTGCTTCGATTTGCAAATTCTTTGAACTCATTGTGTTCCAATGCTAAGGTATAAGGTCGCGCGTCGCGAGTACAGTATTATTATTACTGTAATAATCGAATCGCATCCGTGGCTTTGCTTGGGTGCTGTGGTTCAAACGATTGAATAAGAAATCGGATCAAATAGTGCGGAGTCGAGCTCGGTGCATCGTATTCATGTGGCAAGGCGATAGCGCACGGGGAGAAGGGCGATCCCAGCGGTGCTCTCTGTGAACATCGAAGTGGCAGGTTACGCCTTGGCTCAAATGAAAGCGATTTGGCGTACCAGCTGCGGTTCTACCATAATATTCTCGTCCAAACTAAAATTGACTCATACATCATAACATGAGTGGTTGTGCGATTCAAGGAAGGCTCGCGCCATTCTGACCACAATGACTAAAATACAAATGCCATCGAGGCTCCAAAAATCGCTCCCTGCCACCACAGAATGGGGCTTGGACTTCGTAGCGTTCAGACATGGTGAACCGGCGCTACGAGAAACGAGATCGCGTCCAGCCATCGCTCTCTCCATGTCTCCATGGAGCTGTAAGTCCGATGCTGACCTGGGACGTAATAGACGCGACGATAATTCAAAGGGACCCTCGCCCATGTCCTTTCTGTGGCATTAGAGCAACGAACGACATTGCATTAACTCGACAAAGACAAGCCATGCCACATCAACGGCCTGTCTGTGACCTTGCAATAAGTTGCTGCTGCGTTGATGTTCGCGTGGTTGCCTCGTCGCCTTCTGCCAATCCCACGTGGACAATCCGTTCATTGGCTCAATCACTCAAATTGCATTCGAAAAAAGTGCGGTTTAGACTTGCATGTCCATGGTGCCACCTACTTGCGACAAATGCCGCCGTCGGAGCACGGGATACTCTCTATGTATCTTGGGTATATTCTGAAGAGATTGCCGCCGCGCATAGCGTAGCCTCCCATCCCCATCCATGATAGTTGACACTTTCCTTGCTTGTCCACCACACGATGTGGTGATAACACCCGTTATCTTTACCCCTTGATTGCACCGGCTACAACGCATTTCCAGATGGCGGAACGGTGATCTCAGGGCTGACAACTAGAAGTCCCGTTGGGGATCCTCCCCAGATCTTTTCCATTATTCATTTTCTGTTTTCACCAGTATGCCTGAGTTTACCAAGGAAGTGGGCATTGCCTTTGCGTTGACGTTTGCCGCGGCGTTCGCGACGTGCATTGGTGGCCTTGTCATCTTCAGTGCCTCCATGGTCAAGATGGCCAACCCCAAGAACCTCTCGATCGCGCTCGCCCTTGCGGGTGGCGTCATGGTCTTCATCTCGCTTGTCGAAATTTTCAACGAGAGCGTTGAGCAGTTCAAGGCTGGCAACGCCGACGACAACGGCACGTGCGACACCACGTGCGAAGGCAACGCGTGGGTCTTCACCAACATCGCCTTCGCCATTGGCGCGGTCATTATCTTCCTCCTCGACGCCATTGTGCACCGTCTGTCGCCGGACCTCAAGGACGAAGTCGATGCCGCCGATCTCGCCCGCCTTGAGCGCGCCGTTGCTGCCGAGGGCCACATGGCGCTTTCGACCCCCGACAAGGACACGCTCGCTGGCGCCGAGAAGGCGGCCATGAACCGCACCGGCATCCTCACAGCCGTCGCTCTCGCCATCCACAACCTCCCCGAGGGCATTGCGACCTACACTGCCGCCGTCAACGACCTCAAGGTCGGTGCCACGCTCGCTATCGGTATTGCTCTGCACAACTTGCCCGAAGGCATCGCCGTCGCGACTCCCGTGTACTTCGCTACCAACAACCGCTGGAAAGCCTTCTGGTGGGCGTGCGCGTCGTCGCTCGCTGAGCCGCTCGGTGCTATCCTCGCCTTCTTCATCCTCGGTGACGGCCTCAACCCAAGCGTCGAGGGCGCGATGTTTGGTCTCGTTGCTGGTATGATGGTGACGCTCTCCATCAAGGAGCTTATCCCGTCCGCCGTCAAGTTCTGCCCCGAGGGCCACGCTGTCTCGGTCGCCATCCTTGGTGGCATGGCCGTCATGTCCTTCAGTCTCATTCTCTTCGCGTACGTCGGCGTTTAAACCGACTACAACTAGACTTCCTACGCCTTTCCGCACTATGTCGTTGATCCGTAATACATTCATTTTTGCATGCGATGATGCGATAGTTTTTACTGGGAACCACCAGGCGCCATTGCACCAAGAAAAGCAGCCCAAAGACTCGCGCAGGTGTACCTTCAGGAACCAAGCACACGCAGCGGAACTTGATTTCTCGATGCTGATTTTCTTCGGACTGGTCCTGAGTGTGCTACTGCCCCGTCGGCAACGTTTGCTTCAGATTTGAACCAAATCAGGCTGAGGTCTGGACCTGCCTTTGTAAATCGACCTGCGCAGGCGAGGAGCGGAAACCAGAACGTTCAAAAGCTGATGAAGATCATTTCTAACCTGCAAAGACAGTCGTGTCATGCTCTCCATTTGACGTAAACTTCTCCAGCGTTCCTGAATATTCAGCGAAGTTGAAGCCTTTCGGTCGATTGGAACTGGATTCAACGACTGCCGCCCGGGGGGGGGGCAGGTGAGCGGGGAAAAAGAAGCTACGACTCACAAACGAGGACACAAAACAACTGCACATACAATGCCATGCTCCGAAGACCACAGTTAGAGTTTTCTATTGATCAAAATACGCTAAACACTTTACTCTGCGATTGGTTCGACGTCCTTATGCCCTTGCCATTTTTCAAGTAGACGATCATAATGCGTACAGTATTGCTGCGATCATCGATAACCCGGTACACTGATCTTTTGTAGTGCTTCGTCATCGGCACGGTGCCCGTTCGCTCTCGCCTCGGCTTGCTCCTAGCACTGCAACAAAGAAAGACATCTCGCGACCGGGCGAAGCGTTTAATTGATCATCTTGCACACCACATCGCCGCTGATTCAGCTGAACTGACACTACACTTCTAGCAGCCTTACCACAACTTCAATGCAACCACCATTGTCCTGGTTCGCTTACTTGAAAGGCCTTTAGCCAGCCCGTGGCTCGAACGCCACATTATTCATCGTTTTTTTAGCAGGAGTCCCCCGACATTAATTTTGAGTCTTCTCTGGCATATTCACGACACTCAATATGTCGATTAATTCGTATCTGCGGTAACCACCTTTCTTCGACGAAACAACTCGGTGCTCTGGAGCTGCGCATGCAGCGCAGTTAGCTACGGGCGCAGGGCCGATGTAGTCGTCTGTGTATGGCAAGTGTATCAAACGCAAACAGGAGTTCGCTGTCAACTGCTTTGGATATCTCATGGCAAAGCAAAAATCCCCGGAGGAAATCCACTATATTTCGGAGGGGAGAAAACGGCGGGCAAAAGCATTTCGCGAAATCCGCTGAGAGTTGTGGGCACAGCGCACACGAGTTGTGACTTTAATTTCGTTGGACATTGTATCAGCATAGAGATCCATCGCGTTAGGGTCTTCATTCCTGGTGCAAGAACCTCGATACATGAACTGAACTGCACACTACACGGTACATTACGTTGACAGTAAATTGTTTACTTCGCACACGTGTTCCCTTGCTCTGGCCAGCTACACCGGTACCTCCGTGGTTGCCGCTGCCACAACCTACTTCAACGCCTTCTGCCACAACTGCTATCTCCAAGGTCTCGGGCCTCCACCAGGTGACGGGTACTCACCATATTGCATCCTCTCCTACGCTTTGTCCTGTTTTCGACCACACAAGGCGCTGCCGGGCAGGCTGCCCATCTGCCACCCCCAACGGTCACCTCCACTTGCGTCGCCCGCCCAATGGCGCCAGTCAAGAGCCCAAGATGGCCGTTCTCGGCGTCGTACCCGCAGCATCCTGTAGACTACAATTCAAAGAGTGTCGTTGAACTAGCTGCTGCATTCGTTCACCCAGGCCACATCCTCCCATTCCACGCTGACCTTACAGTACGATGCATCGCTTCGTCGTCGACGCTGAGACCGGTGGCTCACGACTGGGCTTGCTGCTGGAAAACGAATGTGGGCGTTAATTGGTTGACACTTGGGATTGTCGATCACTTTTTGCTACGCTGCAGCTTCATCGGGGACGCTGAGGCAGCGCAAACCCCACCTACTGAAGCCTCGCGCGATCACGAGAGTTTGTTCATCAAGCCCATCACCAACGTCCAACGGAATGCCGTCACCGGTGGTCAAATCTGGCCCACCTTTGGGCCTGTGATCTGCACGCAGTCTGGGTCGCCCGCATTGATTAGGTCTTCCATCCCGACACCCCTAACATCTCAACCATCTCCTTCTCGACACCCAAAATAGTGCACACATTCGTGCTATGCATAATTCTGTTCAAATGAGGGCACAGGATCATACTTAGTACATATAGATTGCCCCTGCCAGCACGATTCTAAAACACGACTGAAATCGAAGGTCCCATCTCGTTAAGTTAAATATGAATAAACTTTTAAATTTAACCACAGTGAATTATTTACACCATCACTAATGGTGCACTATAGTTATAACGCATTTACAGTGACATTTAGCACATTGCGAACAAGGAAAAATTAACTTGTCCTAAAAAGCACATATTTTATCATATTTTGCTAGACTATTTTTACCATTGCTGTGCACAATTGTTTAGGCATCTTCGCAACAAGTACGAACGCCAAGGAAGATCGTCAACATCCTGCATGCATGTAATGATTGTGGGGTCGTAATGCGTCCATTCATGTCCATTGGATTTCAATCCAATCAGAGACCACGCCTCTGAAAGAGACAGACCCATGGTGCACCTTATCAAAATCATTCACGATGGGCGCCGAGTGTTACCACCGCGAAGAAGTACGCTCGAATATTCTTGCTTGGCACAATGTAGTCTCGAATAAGAGAGCAAGGAGCATAGACGAGCGGCGTGGTTAATGGATTAGCTGCGGGATGGTGCTGACCCCGCACAACGTTGGCCGATGATACTCACTGCCACCTTCCGTACTTCAATGTCCGGAAGTAATAGCATCCGGAGAACCCAGATGAGGCAGTGCATAAATTAGTGGAGGGTATGGAAGCTGGAAGCACAGGCCTTCGCTGTCAACGCAGCACGAAAATGAACGGTCAAACGTCCCCAAGAAAGTAGAAATTAGCTATTCTCCATGACAAGACGGCATTGATATGTTTAGGTGCAAGAAATATGTAGGCATACCGCAACTCGTAATGATAGTCCATTATTCCGGTGTGAATGTACGATAAGAAAACAAATCCCGTTCTACTTATTCCTTTGAGCTTTACGGCTTTTATGTCTTTACTGTACGAGTCGCACATTAAACGCAAGCTAGCGTGGCAAGCGATCCATAAAATGCGACATAGGATTCGCGTCAAATTACTTTAATTCAAGCCAACACATCACTTCCTTAACAGGACGGCTCAATGTACCAACCAGCCTCCTTATCATGAAACCACTTCAACAGGCTGGGGCTCCAAGGCAAGAAGCGTTGATGACCACTGCCTCGTGGACCTCAGAAAGAGCGTCGACTCGCACAAAGTCCCCTTGTGCGGCTGTAAATACGACTACGAGCGCACGATGGGAGCATTTTCGTTAGAATCTCGAGATTCTGTTTCCCATGGGTTTTGAGTCAAAATCAATTCCCGGAGGTAAAGCCGGAAACCTGTGAAATCGAATGGTGGGTATTTCCTCTACGGGCCGTTGAGTCAACACCACTCTCCAAGAAGCGTCGATCACATCAGCAACCACCCCATGTCGTCGACTCTGCACCAGCGCCATCAAGCGGCGCCTACCGAGGCCATGCCCAGCCTCGTTGAGGCCAAGACTAGTCCCGTTGAGGCGGCCTTCAACTGGGCCTACTCGAACCTCGGCGGCGAGGAGTGGGACTGCCAGCCCGCGTGCATCATCACAGACTACATCCTTGCCCTCCAATGCTTTGTCTTCCTCGTGTACCTGACCTTCATGACGGGTTACCTCAACGAGCAATCGCACTGGTATGTGTTGTACTTTTTCGCCATGGGCACGACGGCCCTTGTTGGTGGCTTCCTCCATCACGTTGCCTTCAAGGCCAAGAAGGTCTTTGCCGCGACATCGGGCGCCAAGCGTGTGTTTGGCGTGTACGTCACCCGGCCTACCGTGGACGCCATCATCGACTGGAGCTGGCGCCTCGTGCTCGGTCTTACGACGCTCACCAACTTCTGCCTCGTGGCTTTCGCGGCATCACGGTACCTCTCGGACGGCTCGTCAGAACTCACGATCTGGATTGCCGGCACGGGCTATTCCATTGTGGCCATCTTCGCCGCCATTTACATGAACACGAGCTTCATGCTGCTCGGATTCCTCCCGGCCATGGTCTTTGGCAGCGTCATGTCCGTCATGGCGTACGAACGCGGCTGGGTCCACGAATTGCTCGTACTCACGCTAAAGCTGGCGTCCGGCCTCATCCAGGGCCTCGCCGTGTCGCCGTCGTCCAAGCATTTCAACCACAACGCGCTGTCGCATGTCGTTCTCTCGGCAGCCGCCGCCACGATGCTCATGCACTTCCATTTTGTCGTGTAGACCCGTTTTGACCACTCAATTTATAAACCTCCCTCTCCATGTGCAGCTCCTCTGCATCCGCCGAGTGCCGCCGAGGCAGGCCTCCACTTGGCACTTTCACATTGCCCTTTGCATCTTCTAGCGCCACTTGGTTCCCACGCAGGCACACAACAGAGTCGACGAACGAGTGTTAGATAGTACCCTCAGTGCTGGCGCGGCCGCGTGTTGCCTGGCTGAAGGTGCGGGTGGTAGTAAGCGATCTCGGCGGCCATGAGCTTGCGGATGTCTGCAATCGACAGCGCCGTCGGCCGCGCATCGAACTCAAGCTCGATCGCATACGACGCCACGATGTCTTCTTCCTCGATGGAGCGAATTGACGATAGGTACGGGTGGTTGAGCGCGTCCTCGACGCTCGCGCGCTTCCGAGGGTTCATATGCAGCATCTTGTGGAGCAAGTCGATGGCGTCAGGCTCGGCACCGGGGTACAGCTCCTGGAACGACTTGGGTGGCTGCGGCGGCAGCGACCGCAGGTAGAAGCGCACGTCGGGGTCGGCGACCTCGGCAATGTCGTCGTCCGCCATGCTGCCGAGCACGCGCAGGATCGTGTTGAGCTGGTCTTGGCTGTCTTGCGGCAGCGCCATTTGGCTCGCCCCAGGACTCAGCGGGAAGCACGATACGCCAGGAAAGAGCGGCTCCCGGTTGAAATGCGACGGAACGCTCGTCTTTTGCATCGAGAGCAGCTCGGCGAAGATGCATCCGACGCTCCACACATCGATGCCCGTCGAGTAGTCGTGATCGCGGAAGATGATCTCGGGCGCACGGTACCAGCGAGTCACCACATGCTCCGTAAGTTGGCGCTGGATCCTTTTCTTGGCCGCGGCGCCAGTCGGACTTGCGTCGCGCTTGCGCTTGGTGGACGCGGAGGTTGTCGCCGCCGACGTCGGGTTGGCGATGGTTCGAGCGAGCCCAAAGTCGCAGATTTTGATGGCGACAGGCGACAAGTTGAGCAGCACGTTGGCAGGCTTCAGGTCGCGGTGTACGATCGACGCTGAGTGCATGTACTTGAGCGCCTTGAGCAAGTCGAGCAGCAGCCATCGAATGTGCTCGGCCGTCAGGTACTGCGGCGAGTGCAGCAGCTTTTCCAAGTCGGACGGCAGGAACTCGAAGACAACAAAGAGGTTCTGGAACTTGGTCACGTCCGCGGGGCATAGAATCTCGCGGATCTACGATGGGCGACCATCAGGATGATGGAAGGCAGGGCCACGGACCTGTACGATGTTGCGGTGCTTGAGCTGCCGGAGGATGGACAGTTCGCGGAGGATGCGCTTGGCGTCGATGGGGTCTGAGAAGACGTTTTGAATCTTCTTGATGGCGACCACGTCCCCCGTCGGCTAAAGTCGCATGAGCATGGAACGAGGATGGGACTAGCACGCACCAGGTGCTTGCAACGGACCACTTGGCCGTAGCTGCCTTGGCCAAGCACCGTTTCGATCTGGTAGTTGGGCGCTATTTCGTCCCAGCCTGTGAGGGCTGAGGTGCCGCGACCGGGGTTCGGATTGCGGACAATTGGATTCGGCGGTGGCGCCACTACAGAGGTTGAGCTGCGCCCGGAAGCGAGAGTAGTGTACCTTGGGCTGCTGGCATGGCGTGGAGTGCAGGGGTCTCCGCGAGCGCCGCCATTTCGCGCTGCGTCTTGGTTGTGTCGAACATGGCAAGGTCCTGCGCGACGACAAGCATGCCGGGCCCCGCGGGGTTGCCCACGAGGGGCGTGCATTCGCAGAGCAGTCGGAGTTCATGGCCGGCTTTGGCGAAGAGCGCGACTTCGAACGGAGCGCGCGAGCCGTTGGCGCCGTCCATAAAGCCAACAAGTGCTTGCTCAAGTAGCGAGCTCGATGGAAGCGGCACGAGTCCCGGGAGGTCGAGGAAGTTACGCCCTGCGACTTCGTCCCGGGTAAAGCCTGTGAGGGCTACCGCGGCGTCATTCCAGAGAATCACGCGCATGGCCTTGTCGACAACGAATACAACCGAGCCACTGGCGTAGAGCGACTTTCCGAGCGACGCAAGGCTCTCGGTCGTCTGGCAGAACGAGTCGACGGCCGTGACAAAGCTCCGCACTTGGGGGATGGATGTCACGTACTCGATCTGTTCGCCCATCGTCTGACGTAGCAACTTGCGCACAGTTCCATTCATGACGGCAACACCTTGTTGCGGTGGCGGGCCCGCCATCATTCGCGGAGGCGGCGCGCCGCCATGGGCCATGGGCTGGTAGTTCATCCTTCCTCCTTGGCCCTGGACACCGAATGACCTCTTGGTCAGCCACGACGAGTTGCATCACTTCCTCACCGCCACCTGGTCGGCCGTATATCTCAACGTGCCAATAGATGTGGCGACGATCGTTTCAGCCAATCCCAGAATTCTCTCGTCGCAAATAGAACGATTTTCCGCCAATCCTCTTGCTTTACGACGCAAATGAGCATGACCTCATGCACTCTATTGGGTGTGACGACGAGCTTTTTATATGCGTCATCAATATTGCGCATCACGTTGTCGCTGCTGGCATAGGATGCTCGAGGCATTTGGCCGCCAAGCAACGTTGGCTGTGGCTTTAATGCACCTCTTTGGCTGCGTGGTCTCGGCGCCTAAGGCATCCGGGCCCATGGGCCGTCGCGTGGGTGCCCACCCATCCGTTTGGACCATTGGATTACTGTATGGCCGTGGCAAACATCATGAGAGCTGCGATAGATGCAGCGTATCGTGTGGCGGATTGTTTCGGTGACTATGTTTTTTTTTATTATGACGGGAATTGTATGTAGCAGATGAAAATTGCATTAAAAATAAATTTGTACCCAAGGGCGTTGGATAAAAATATCAAAGATACACTCGACCATGGCCGACGTCGTCCTCCGCCGAGGCGAGCTGCTGCATCGGCGCATGGGTCAGCCCGACTGGCAGCGCTGCTGGATAAGAATGTACGCTGACCGAGCTGTGGATCATCTCCAGGCCACGTGGCTTCTTACCAAGCAGGTGGTTCGTGTGGAACCAACAACGACGCCAGGCCCGAGTCAGTGGATGTTTACTGTTACCATTGCTGGCGGTGTGGCTATGGAGGTCTGCGTCGCCTCGCAAGACGAGCGTGATGGCTGGATTCGATGCCTTCTCGACGCCAAACGCTCCTTCCTTGCCGAAAACGGTAAGCTTTTGTTCCAGGCCGCGCACTCGCCGGCGACGAATCCAACCTTCGTCCGGTTCGCCGACAGTGACTCGGATGTCCAATCGTCTGCTGAAGATGAGAGTTTATCGGACGAGGAGGTGGTCAGTCCAGGGCATGTCTTGACGGCTCCAGCAAACACACCCAGGGTGCGCCTTCAATCGTTAACGATGAGTGCATCCCCTCGTGTAGCGACCAATTCGCGACCGCCCGCGCATTCTCACGATCATTCACGTAACTATGGAAACCAAGCAATTCGGACGGTATATCAAGCTCCTCTCGTCACGAGGTCGACGCCTGCAGCTAGCTTTGTCGCGCCGATTGCCTTGGACGACGACGGCCTCGCGACGACAGTGGTGTACGACATCAAGAAAGAGGCGCTGGCCAAGCTCAAGCACCGCGTGCTCTCGAGCCTGACGGTCTTTTCTGTCGCCCACCGCCGCCTCACCGCCGAGCTCCTAGGCTGCGGACGTCGCAAGCGACAGCATGCTCCGAGACCTCGTCCAGGACGACCGCGCGTCGTTCGTCCTCGTCCTGCCCGACGCCGTGCGAGGTGCGCCCTGCTCCCGCGACTGCGGCGACGCATGCATAGATGTGTGGCTGCGCAACGACGACAAGCCGCTGCAGTACTACGTCGACATGAAGCTCGACAAGTCGTCTGACACGGTGCACTTGTCGATGGTGCCGGTCGAAACGATGCCGCCACCGCCGCTGCAAGTGTCAATCACGGGCAACACCAACAAAGTGAGCGATCTCTCGCAAAAAGTTTACACGGTCGACGCGCTGCCTCCCGCGCTCCTACCAACTTCCGTAGGCATACACAATCCAAGTGAGCTACAACGACGTCCAGTGGACTGTGAACCACCGATTCAAGGACTTTGCGGCGCTTGATGCGGCGATCAAGACGTCGCCTTGTGCAGCGTACCTCCCACCACTGCCCAAGAAAAAGGCCATCACGCCCAAAACGGGCTCGTTCGTGGCCAAGCGCCAGCGCCAGTTGCAAGCGTACCTTGAAGAGGTAGTCGCCCTGCCCGGCCTCGTCCAGAACATCCACCTCATGACATTCCTTGGAGGTACGTTGCCTGTGCCCCTCTGTCGACTACCCACCGCCTCCGTAGTTGTCTCGACCGCGCGCAACCGTGAACTCGAACGCAGCGTGCTGCATGTGTCGGCCGTCCACGCGTGTCTGAGCTACGGCGACATCATCTTGTTCAAGACGCGCTTCGGCGCCAGCAAAGTGCAACGCAAGGTACGCTTTGGCCTCGGGCGCCGCCCACAACGTTCTAGGTACCGGCGCTGGTAGCTTCCGCGGGCCGTGACACGCCCGATAGATCACGGGCGCGCGCTACGACCATGCGGGCATCGTCGTACCGGGTTCGACGCCCCCGCTGCTGTCGCTCTTGGAGGCCACAGGGGAAGGCATTCAAGTCTACGCGCTGGTGGGGCCGCCAGGGGCCATGGCCCGATCACGCTGCTCGTAGAAACCGCGACTGCAAGCGTACGGGCGCGAGGTCACAAACGCGATCGTTGCACGGCGCATCACGGCGCTGCGGACGGCGGCAACGCTCGCCAAGGTGCAGGAGTTTGTCTTGGGCGTCGAGGGCAACGCGTACAGCATCTTTGGCATTCTCAACCGGTCCAAGGTCGACAAGGAAGAGAAGACGACCAAGTATTTTTGTTCGGAGCTCGTCGCAGCCGCTCTCATGCACTTGGGCTGGCTGCGGAAGGACCTCCCGCCAAGCTACTACTGGCCTGGCAACTTTCAAGAAGGCGGCGAACTCGAAGTTCATTTGGAACCAGGGGTCACGATCGGCCCCGAGCTCGCACTTGATTGTAAGTTCTTAGAAGTGGGCCGGGCCCAGTAGAGAGCGAGCTACGGCTGTGGGCTTTGATGGCACGTGGTAAACACGACTGGAAGCAGCGATGGACTACGTTGCCCACTGGGTTTCTCCTGTCTGCGCGTTGTAGTAGTACACTTGGCCGGTGGTCTCGTCAACGGCGGTGGCCCAGGCAGAGTCGTCGCCCGTGCCATGGGCAATGCCTTGGTTCACATAGTCGTAGTCGGCGGACTGGAGGTATTCGTGGTACGTTTGAGGGTCTTCAACGGCCCCCGCTGCTTGCTGCTGCAAGAGAGCTTGGACGAGCGCGTTTTGCTTCTCGCCGCTGAGCTGGCGCTTGTACGTTGCCATGTCGATCCACGAGTGGAGCGCCTTCTTGCCCTTGGTGTGAATGATGTTGTAGCAGCCAAGGCAATAGGGGTCCCCGCAGCCTTCACAGAAACGCGTGGCCTTGAGCTTCTCGCACTCAATGCACTTGATCGGGCCCATGCTCGTCCACGTGTGTAGCGCACGCTTGCCACCGCCGTGTGTCCGGTCGTAGCACGAGTCGCAGAAGACGTCTTCGCATTGCGCGCACCGGCGCGACGCTTCGGTGTCGTCGCACTCAACACACAGCGCGTCGTCGAGCTGGGCTTCCTCGGCGGCCCGTTGCAGCTCGAGCTCGAGCAGTTGTTGCGCCTCCCGTGCGGCAGCTTCCTGTTCCGCTATGGCGGGGTCGAGCACGACACGGCCGTCTTGAAGCACCAAGTCCCGACCGTCCGCCTTGGCATACCCCGTTTGGGGCGGCTCCCAGATTGCGTCGCCAGTCTAAGAAGGTTGGGTGACGTCGACCCAGCGACACGCGTACCTGGTTGTGGTAAAAGAAGAAAGCACCGGCGTCGTCGCTCCAGAACTGCGTCCACTCACGAGCTTGGGTCACGAATGCCTCGAAGCGCGCGGCCTTTTGCGCGGCCACGGCGCGGACGGCCTGCCGCTGGCGGTACATGGTCTGAATCCGCACCGCCGCCTTGGATTGCCGTTGCAGCACGGCGGCCCGCGCTTCCGAGCGAAATTGCGTCGCGAGCCGGCCTCTACATGCCCGTGATTTTCTACCCACGTTTCTCCATGGTCCATGGTACCGGTGGCCGCGAAAGAGCGCTTGAATGCGAAGGGCCGACGCGTGTTGCAGTAGCAAGAGTAGGCGACGACGTTCGCGCAGATCCCGCACTAACTGCCTGGCCGCAAACCCACGGAACATGCGCTACGCAGACTGTCCAGACGCCCGCACTCCCATGGCGGCAGACCTGGATATGCACTGCGTGCCGCCGCTGCTCTCGTGCGATCATGGCGCGGATGTACTGGACTTTGTGCAGCCGGCCGCGGTACCGCCGCTGCAGAACGCGGGCCGCTGCCGTCCGCCGCTTGTACGTGAGCAGCGCGGCGACGCGGCGGCGCGCCAGGCGGCCGCGCGCCACGGCTTGGATCGCTCGCGCCGCCTTGAACTGCTCGCGCTGCTGCCGAGCGCTTCGCAGTGATCGGCGAAGAAGGTAGCCGCGGACCCGCGCTTGAAGCCGCGTCGCCGCGACGTTTTGGCGCATTGTAAGCACGAGCTGTTTGGCATTGGCGCGAGCGTAAGCGCCACGGGCGAAGGCCTGAATGGTGCAGGCGGCCCTGTGCTGGCGGCGGCGTCGTCGCTCGGCACGGAAAGCATTGTACATGAACCGGCTGCGGTAGTTGCTACGACAGAGGTGAGGCGGCCGCGGCATGGCTTGAGGACAACCGCCACGAGCGCTGAAGTACGACGACGGCATCGGCTTCGAGCTCGCGCTGCAACTGCGCGTTTTCGGCGGCGATGAGCCCCGTCCATTGGTCCCACGCCTGCGCGATGCGGCGACGCGTCCAGTTGGCAAAGAAGAGATCGAGGCGCCGGGAGCCCTTGAACTGCAGCAGCACCGCTCGGGCCTGTTGCTGTTTAAGAAATGTCGTCACTGTCATCCATCTACGTTGCGCTGTGAGGGCGGCTTTGGGCCGCGGGCGACAACACACCGCGTGAAGGCGGCATGAAGCTTGGCGTAGAGCAGCTGGGTGCAGATGGCATTGATCTTGGCGAGTCCCCACTTCTTCACAAACAGCTACGGTCGGTCTGCGTCAGGTATTTAGAGGCCGGTACGAACCTCGCCGCGAATGCTTTGTACGGGGCAGATCTGCTGCGCGTGCACTAAGTCTTGCTTGACCAGCGTCGTGTAGGTCTGGACGCGGCGTAAAGCGACTTCGAGCTCCTTGCGAAGTGCCGAGTTGCGCTGCGGCTCGTATGCTGCTGCCTTGGTCCGGCGAAGGAGTGGCAGCTTGGCGCCTTTCCGCGCCACAAACGACGGTGGCCCAGTGGCCGATGACGCCCCTGACGACGGCAGCGACGCAGTGCGCTCGAGCGCGTCCAGCTCCTCGGGCGTAAGGCCCAGCGCCGTCATGGCTGCTGCGCGTTCGTCATCCGTCATTATGTGCGGTGGGGGTGCGCTGCCGGTGTCGCTACGAGGCGACACCACTGGAACGGCGTGGGGTGTAAAGGGGCGCGAGTGGCCCACCGGGGGCAGCTTGAAGACGGGCAGCACGTGTGCGCCCCTGTGCAGTCCGACTTCAAAGGGCGTTTCGCCGCTGCTTGTGAGGATCGGGAGCATCTCAAGCCGGTCTTTCACAATCTCTTGATTGGTCGACGGTGGCCGGCGCGGGGCCTTCTCCTTGAGCTTGAGCTCCCGCTCGAGCTTGGACCGCGTCCGGTCGAGCTCGTCGAGCAGTCGCACTTCGTGGTCCGTGAGCCGCGCGATGAGGTCGGTGTGGGGCGTCGGTAGAAGCGGCGCGGGTGCCACGGGAACCGGGGCCTCTTCCCGCGGGGGCACCTTCACCCCCGAGAGACGACCTCCAAAGAGCATCATCTGGGCATCGCTGTACTGCCGCGAAACCGGTTTCTGCACACTATTTCCGTACGTATGACCTGGGTCACAGTCGATCCTGAGACCATTGCAACGCGCATTTAAAGGTCGCTTTGGAGTCTGGTCACCGAGGTAAGCTTCGTATGAGCCAAATGCTTAGGCCAGTCGGTCGCTGTCTGTTGCGGATCTCCACGGTTAGATCAGGCTGGAACCGTGGGAAATCTGGTACTCGTGTCGTACAGGAGGTGGCCTCGATCGTTCCTGTCGATAGCACGGCTGCCGTGAGCTAGACGCTGTGCTAGCCTCGTCAAGCCTCAAAGGAATGCAATCGGGCAACAAGCGCCAGGGTACACGTTAGATTATGTGCTGAAGGAATTTATTACACTATTTGTCGTCACCAGTTACGGGCGACTCTGATTCGTTAAAATTCATCCGTGTGAGCGTTTGGATTGGTGCGTGGGCGAAAAAGATGGCCAATGGCCTTGCGCGGTTTACTGGGAAGCTCGGCTAAGAATAGTTGGAACGGATGCCGGTGACGATCACGGAGGCCGACCTTGCGCGCATCCGAAGCAATGTGTCGGAGCCCGAGGTGACAAACCGCGAGGCGAAGCGGGCGGCACTGCGCGAGCTCTCGCAGGCGCGGACGAACAAGTGGCCAAACACGCTCGAGGCTATGCGCCGAAAGAAGGAGAACTGGAAGAAAGACAAGGAGGAGCGCGAGGAAGACGAGCGGCGCAAGATCGACCTGGAGGAGGCGCGCCTGCAAAAGGAAGCACGTACGCGGCAGATTGAGCGCGCCAACCGCCTGTTGTACGAACAAACCGACAAGATGAAGACACTGCGCTCAAAAGAGCTACTGAATGACGTGTTGGCTGACCGCGAGTTTCAAATCGCCGAGAAGCATGCGCTCAAAGCCATGGACCAGCGCGTCGAAGAAGGGTGGACGGCTCTCGAGCGACAGCAGCTTGCGGACGCTAATGCCAAGCAAGCCGCCGAGGATGCCCGGCGTCACGCTAAGTTCCTTGAGCTCGCCGCAATCCAAAAGACTCAGCTTGAAGAGTACAAAAACAACTTCATCGCATCGCTTCGTGAAGAGAAGACCGACGGAGAACGCATCAAGGCCAAGGCGGAGCAAGACTTGCGCGACGAGCTTGAGGCGGAGGCCGACCGCAAGCGGCGGACCAAACAAGCCAACGAGGACACGCGCCTCGCCAACGAGCGGCTCAAGGCGCTGCGGGCGCAAGAAAAGGCGGCGGAACTTGCCGAAGACATTCGCCGGGAGGAAGATGCCCAGAGAAAGGAAGCGCGTGTAGCCAAGCGTGAGGCCCTGCAGAGAGAAAAGGAAGCGCGCAAGACGGCTCAGAAGATGCGCATGATCGATTTGGTCTTAACCACGGCGGCTCGATCCACCACTCACGACGAGTAGGCGACGGAAAGCTTGCTCAAGGTCGAGCTCAAGTCGGAGCAACGTCTCGAGAACCAGAAGAAACAAGTCCGCGCCAAGGAAGACTCGGAGCTGCAGCAGCGAGCTGACCGCCGCGCCGCGCAGAAACGAGCCATCGACCACAGCCGCGCGCATCAGCTGGAAGAGAAGGCGCGGAAACGAGCCGAAGAACTCGCGTCTGCCAAGGAGCAAACCGAGCTCTGGGCCGAGTACAACCGCAACGTCGAACGTGCGCTCGTGAGCGAAGAGAATGAACGGCGCCTCGACAACATGAAGCTGGCGGCCCTCCAGCGGCAACAAGCAAACGCCAAGCGCAGCCTTGACATGGTACATCGTTCCGCGGCACCTCCGCCCATCTCTCCTTAGGAAGAGCGCGCGGCGTCCATTCTCGCCGAAGAAACGATCAAGATCTCGCAACACACGGAGCAGGAACTCTATACAACGTACGCGGCCCAGGTGCTCGCCGCCGCTGAAGCCAAGGGCGTCAAGAACACCTTCCCGCTCAAGCAAGCCATGAAGGCCAAGGACATCGACCTCCTGCCCGCTGGCGGCTTTCGTATATAAGCAGCTCGCGTGCATATACCCTAGTCGTAGTCGCTCGCCTCAATGTCGCGGATGCAGGAGGGCATGTTAGAGTTACACGGAAGCGGGGCGCGCCAAGTCACTGGCACCAGCGACGCTGCCTGGCAGTTTAGTGTACCATAGGACCACTCAACTGGCACCGGTGTTGAGAGGCTGCGACCCGAGGGATTCGACGTAGTCCCGCATCGCCTTGAGCGTCTCGAACCAGTCGCTCCATTTGTCCATGTCCGCCGCCAGGTCCGGCTCCTACGAGACCATTGCTCCTGCAGCCAGCTGTCGCGCTGGGTACCTCCATGATGTAGACGCCACCGCCCTCTTGGTACTGCAGAACAAAGCCCATTGCGAGGAGTACGTCGCGGGCTCCGGGGTACTGCCCGACGGCGTCTACGAAATGCACATTGGACTCCTTGATCTGTCTGTACACCGGATTCTCCGGGGCACTGCAAATGTGCTTGAGAAAGGTGTGGAGAGTCGCGAGCGCTTGGGGCCACCGCGAGCGGCAGTCGGGCAAGGCGGCCACGGCAGCGCGCAGCGTGGACATGGCCGGCCGCAGGCCCTCGAGACCCACCACTGTGCGCTTGTGCAGCTCCAGCAGCGCCTCGCGCTCGGCCGCGGCGCGGGCGTCGTCTTCGGCCTGCTGCCTGGAGCGCTCCTCCCGGACCTTCTGTGCGGCCGCGGCGAGACGGGCATGCTCCTGGGCAATCACGGTGGCCTCTGCCTCAGCGCGCTGGCGCTCTAGTTCGTGAGCAGCAGCCTCGGCCGCCGCTGCCACAACGCGTTCTTGTTCCGCGCGAGATTCGGCGGCAGCTTGCTCTTCCCGGAGGCGCTGCTCGAGTTGCGCCTGCACCGCGGCTCCGTCCGACTCGACAGGGGCAGCCACGGCCTCCAACTCGGTCCGAAGCGTCTCCACGCGGACATGCAGGGCCCGAATCTACTGCACAATGAGGAGGGTAAGATAAACTCGTGGGCAGAGGCCAGACCTTGTCCTGCATGACTGGGCCGTACCGGGGATCCCCCGTGACGGGGTCGGTCCACGCCAGTCGCTCGAGGAATTTGTCAATGCCAGGCGCGATGGTGGCCTCCATTAGACCCATAAGCACATGCAAAGAAGCTCGCTGCTGCACGGCCGCTTCTTCAGTCGTGTTGTTTGCCGCCCGCGATGCCACGAGTTCTCGCAGACGCATCTCCGCATCCTCGATGGCGCCCGTCAGCCGTTTTAGCTCCATCGTCGCAATGCAAATCCCAAAATTTACGAACATTTCCGAAAAATTACCGTGAAATTTCGCCAGCGTTCCCAGCCCCATGTGCAGGCATGAGCAACCGGCTCGCGTCGCGGCTGAGGTGGGACGCGAAGCAGTTTCTAGGCGGCGATACCCACTTCCGCCTTTGGTAGCCCGCGAGTGTTGAGGGTGGAGCATGGCCCCTTGCAAAGCCGCAATCGCTGGCTGCCGTGGTGGCCATGACGGGGACGAGAGTTCGCTCGGACGCCGTAGCTTCTCTGGCCACCAAGAGTAGGCCCACGACGCTTGGCACACAGTCATGACCTCCTCCACGACGACCTTCAGCTCATACTTCAAGCGAGACAAGGTTCTGTATGCCTTGCACCAAATAACACTTGGGATTAGAATGTCTTAGCTCGTACGGCGCACAACGGGTGTCGCGTCAATCTGCTGGACGCTTGGGAGCATGCTCTGGATCTTGAGGCGGTACTCGAAGTCCCTAGTCCCGTGCGTGAGCTGTCGACTTTGGCACACAAGCCCATACGATGCAAGGGGGTTGCGTTCGAGATACAGCGTCTCGAGCTTGGTGTTCCCAGTGAGATGGCGCAGGTCGTCAAACGACGCGATTTGATTGTCGTTAAGCCAGAGGTCTTCGAGAGCGCTGTTCGAGCCCATGGGCGGGATGACCGGGATGCGGTTGGCGCCGACGTCCAGAATGGTGAGCTTGGCCTGAATAGGCATCGTTAGTGCCCAGATTGAACGGCGACGCACCAAATGAGCGACGTTGGCGAGGGCCTCGATGCCGTTGTGGCTCAAGTAGAGCTCTTCCAGAGCCTCGTTGGCGTCGAGATTTTCTATCGCGAGCAGACGGTTGCTTTGAATGCTCATGACGCGCAGCTTGCTGAGCCCGTCGAGGCCCTACGAGCGAACCAGATTTGGTCACAGGGCCGCTGGTAACTCGAGCCACACCTGGATCTGGGTGATCTTGTTCTTGCCGAGCCACAGCTGCTCCAGATTCGCGAGGTGATCCAGCCCCTCGATCGTGCGGATGCGGTTGGCGCCAAGGTCGAGCTTCACGAGCGAGCGCAGGTTGGCGATGCCGCTGATGTGCGTCAGCTTGTTGTTGGCGATGTATAGCTCCTCCAGCTGCGTCAGGTGGCTGAGGTCGGGCACGGATCGAATCTCGTTGAACGACAAGTCGAGCACTGCACTGTGCATGAGTGCGACTCTTCGCGACAGAACAGCGTACCGCGTAGCTTCGTGAGCTTGTCGAGACCTGCAATCTTCTTGATCTGGTTGTCGTAGAGCTCCAGGTGTGTGAGGTTCACAAGGCTTTCGATGCCCGTCATCTTGTACAACAAGTTGGAACGTACGTGCAGCTCCTAAGCGTACCCGTGACCCCGCAGTGTCAGTCAAGTGGACCTACGCGTAGCTGCACCATCGTCTCCAAGCCGTTAAGCACGCGTGCCTTCAAGCCGGCAGTGCCGACATGGTAGATCTCCTACCAGCCACAACATCACTATATGTATGACCATCGCTGTACATGCGTGTACCTCGTCCTCGGGGCGGAACTCGACACAATCCGTGAGTTCAAGCTCCTTCTGCTCTTCCTCTGGCGCCGTTGCCGGCTTCGGAATCGTCTCTTCCACGACGCGTGCTACGCGCGCGGCCGGCGGCGTCGTCACCATCTCCTCGCTCATGTTTCACGAACTTATTCTCAGCGTACTTACGCCAACAGCGTACTTAACCAAGTACGATTTACGACCTTAATTCGTACTCAAGTACCCTTAATTCATACCCTCTTTTTGTCAATTGATAGAAGGATTCCGCAAGGCGCAAGCGCGCATGGGATCGATCGATCGGCATCACATCCAGAGCATGTGCCCGCGAGAGAAGCGTTCGATTCGCTCGACGAGCCCGTTGTCGCGCACCGTCGCTAGCGCCACCTCGACGAAGAGCGCTTTCGGAATCGAATACGCCAGGGCGTGGGTGTTCTCGAGGTGGTCGATGGCGTCTTCGAAGGCATCGCAAGGCCCGCCGGTGCCCGCGAGCCGTCGCAGCAGCTGCACCATGAGCGGAGCTGGGTACGTCTCCTTCCCTCGAGCGACTTCGTCGAAGAAACAGCGCGCGCTTTCAACACCGAGCGTCGCGGGCGTCGCGGGCGTCGCGTTCGCTTCCATAGCGACAACAGGTGGCAGCGCGCCGAACTGCTCAACGATGGCCTGGCTGTCGCGGAAACGCTGCATCTTCTTCGCGGCGCGGGCCTCGATGGCGGCCACGCTGGAGCCGCGCATGACTGCTGTCAGGTAGCGCTTGGTGCCGTCAAAGAGCGGGTGTGTCGCAGGGTCGGGCACGCTTAGTGCCGCCCGGATCTCGTCCAGCGATCGGCTACAGTCGGCAGACAGGCGACGCGAGCGCTGCAGCACGGCGGTTGCAAGCGGCTTGACGCGGTCGCGGACCTTCTCGGTCCTCGCGAGCAGCTCTTGCACCTTGGCGTGGGCTACAACGGCGTCTCGCTGTGTTCGTAGCGCCTTCTTTTGCGCAGCGGCCGCCTCAGCCACAAAGGCCACACAGGACGCCCGCGCTGCCCCGAGCGCGTGGCGGAGTCTATCGGCGACGCCACGGTCGTCGTCGTCGTCGGAGTCGCTCCGGTCGCGCCAGCTTTGGCTGTCTTCCTCCACCACCTCCACCTCTTCAGATGGTGCATCGACCTCTGTCGCCGGCGTCTCGGGGCCTTCGGGCGCATCAGGGCGGTGCAGCCTCTCGACCAGCGCTCGCGCGTGGCCCACGAGCGAGTGGCGACGCCTCTCTCGGCGGCTCGGCTTTGTTGGCGCCAACGCTGGGTCCCCACGAGCGACGGCAATCTCAAGCAGCAACACAGCCATCCACAGCACGCAATCTTCTGACGTCGCGGCGCTGCACAACACCGTCGTACGCTCGCGGTGCTGAATAGAAAAACAGTTGGGCATCTCTTCAGCCAGCGCCGAGTTGCCGTCGTGCACCAGCGCCACGTTGCAGTCCCGCAGCGCCCAGGTAAAGAGCTCGGCGCCGGCACTGTTATCCGACGTCAGCGCCGTCGCGGTGAGCTGGCCTTCAGCGACATACATCATGCGGGGCACCCATTGCTACGTAGCACTCAGCGGCAGCCACGAAGCCGGAGGTACCGCGACGGGGTGTTGTGTGTGGAGGCGCAACATGCCAGTCTTGGCTATCGGGAGGCGGAATACCATCGTCACCGGCCGCGATTGCGTGCGCAGACAGTGCCACATGATATCGAAGTTGTCGTGATTGCCGCCGGGCGACTTGAGATACACGAGGACGCTATTACAGCCCGTGGCGCAGCTGCAGTGAGGCGGCATACCTGCCGCGGGTCACCCGGCCCTCCGAGTTGCATGCAAAGATGCGCTGATGCCATTGCTCCAGCACGAGCTCGACACGTTCGTGCGGCTGAACGCTTACGACGGTATACCCCGTCGCTTTGACGAGAGCGGCAATGTCGTCGGCGAACACAGTCGATGGTGCGCCTTGGATCTCGGCACGCGCCAGCTCTAAGTGCCGCATCCACGAGCTTAGTTCGGTGGCACTGCACGCGGCCACATGCAAATCGGGCGCGCCAAAGCTATGAGCCCCGAGGTAAGCAGAGGCACACGGCTCAAAGGTACCGATGGATCGTGAACGAGTGGGGGCGATGGCTTGGGGTGTCGGGCTCGATCTTGAGGATGGCTTCGAGAGGCACGACTCCTTTGGTGCCCATCCGCTTCTCGTGAGCCTTGATGGAGATGAGACCGTTGTGAAGCGTGCAATAGCGTCGCTGCCACCGCCCGCCTGCTGCAGACCGGAGGGTCTACGGTGCATGGATGATGAAGCGCACGTGACTGACGCGGCTACCAGTGAGCCTTCCAAGTCGGAGGCTTTGGCGAGGCGGTGCAAGACGACTTTGTGGCGCAGGATGCGAATCTCGATCTCCGCCATCCAATGCTCCTTGGCCTCGGCTGACAGCGCGCTGAAGACGAGCGTCGTATGTGCTGTTGTGATACCAAACACGTGATTGTACTGCTTGGTGGCCGGTAGGTCGGACACGGAAGCGTGGCCTGTGAGCCGTATGTGGTTGCGCACATTCTTGGCGCCGGGCTGTGCATCCACGTAGCTCAGGCAGGTCTCACCGAGCTCCACAATGCGCTGGGTCCACGGTTTCATAGGGTATTTGTCCGACTTTTTCAGGAGCACCCCACGCACGAGCGTCGAGAAGTGATCTAGTGTCCAGCGGATGTGCTCGAGCCACTCGGTGAGCTCTCCATGGGAAGCTGCGGACAGGACGAGGTTTTGTCCGTCCGTGCTACAATGACGTGAGAGCAACCTTTGGAGGGACCCCACCTGATGCAGAAGGAGTGGGGGGGTAGGCCCGGCCATACGTCCGAACACGCAAAAACCTCCGACTGTGCATCGAATGCGAAGGAGCCCATAATGGGCTGCTTAAAGCGCGGTCGCGGATCGCCGAGATAGTACTCCATGCGCGACGGCGTGAGGAGGAAAAAAAGTTTGGTGGGCGTGAGGCGCAAGTCGGGTGCCGACGCTCCGTGCATGCCGAGGAGGTTGCGCAACGACGGCTTGTACTGCTTCTTGATGTCGTGTGCAGATTTGGCTCTCGGCGCATGTCCCCGCACCAGAAAGCCCGAGAAGAAGTCGCTTCGCATGATGAAAAGGCGGTGAAAATATACTGCAGTTTCAACCGCGGCAGCTTTGGAGTGCCCAGACGTTGATTGACATGGCCGTAGCCTCGAGCGCTGGCACCAGCGACACGTTCTTCGTTTTCAGCGGACGTCAGCACCACCATTAGGCACCGGAGCAGAGGAATGCGTTGCTCCAGTGAGTGCACCCTCCGAAATGTCAACCAAGACGTGTACTAGTACCATTACAACTTGAAAGAAACCTCATGAACAAACGAGTGCAATCACCCGAGTTCAAGCTCAAATTCTGTTTCCGCTCGCGATCGTGTCTTTGAATACGAAACCTCTGACGTGGGGCCAAAAGTAGCGGCTCATTGACCAGTGCTCCGCTCCAACTGCACGTTATTTGTGACCTCGACTGCCTCTCACACGACGCACCATCCTGTACTTCGCTCCGCTCTTTAATGACGCGTGCATCGCCACCCTATTGGCAACCTCTGGGCGTCAAGGTCCATGGAAAGTTGGTGGGAAATGAGCTTTCGACCCACGGAGGTTTAAGCGCAGATGAGCTAACACTGAATGAGACATCCTTCAGTATTGGTATATGCAGGCGAAGTCAGCGTGCATGATCTCAGTGTACGTGGCTCAAGGAGGCCCGCGTTGCCGCTGGCTCTCTGGGCCCGTCGTTGGATACGGCGGCGTTGACACATCCAGTTGAAGTGCACACAATCTCCACCTTCGACACGTCACACGCTATGCAGATGGCACCACTCAGACTGACTTGGTGACAAAGAGCCGAGGATTGTGCCGTCTCCAGCGCGTCTCTGCATCCGCTGTCACCAAGCAGTGGCACGATGATTGCTCTCCCCGAACAACCTGCCCGTTGCTATCGCCTCTTCCATTGGGTTGCACGACATCCTCCAGTGTTTCCTCGTTCCAAGAGCCCCTTGCATTAGTCCGACTCGTCGCCGCGCGGATCTAGCGCCCGAACGACGTAATATGCGTCCGTGCACCACCTTTCACCAGCGTGGTTTGGGCTACGAACGCGCCTCAAGGCACACACGCTGTAATCTCAGTTGGGCCCGTGCACCGTCGCCGATGTACAGCTTACATAAATGCCACATTGTGGTCATTGTGGTCCACGCCTCTGGTAACGATACGTACCGGGCCCAGCTCATCGTAAAGGATCGACGCTCGAGACCAGGACCAGGAGCAATCTGGCCCCATTGGCAGCCATGGCTTGCACCGCCACGGGAGCAGTCGCCAGGGAGACCTATCACGGCGTTATCGCAATCGAACGTGGGCGCATCTTTAACGACGTTCTTCCTGTGCGTTTTTAGTGCCGCCCACAAGCACGAACCTCCACCTGTCCCTAAGGTCGTGATTGGGATGGGGGACATGGCGCCGCTCTGGTGGCCTTGCCGCCTACAGGCGTCGCCCCGCCGGCAGAGCTGAGAGATGTAATGAAGTTCGATTTGGTTGTCCCACGATGGAAAATGCAAATTCGCCCCAGCAGATTTCCCCGAACGACGCAGTTGGCAGCGGGAAGTTCCTTTGTTGCAACGGCCGCGGCATAAACAGAGCATGAAAAGACCGGGCGCCGCCGCGGTGTTCACGGTAGTAATGCCGCTGAGGTACGTATGTAGGGAGCCACCCTGCGGAAATATCAGGTGACACACGCCAAAATAGACATCCGCGGCCATCGCACCATGCGCTTGCCGTCGCTCCAGAGCCGGCCATTGCTCAATATGCAGGCCCCGCCACGCGCGGCGCAGAACGTCCTCTCGTTCATCGGCGAGGATGAAGTGAAGGAGCCCCGGCCCATCACAGGCACGGGCACCTACGAAACCGTGGCCACCCCCGAGTACAACGTGGTGCAGATTGGTGGTGCCCGATCCGACTCGGCCACGAACGCCAAATTGCTGCGCCTGTCCAAACATGCACGCGTCTCTAAGGTAGACGCCATGCTTCGCTCGTCTGCGGTGGCGGCACGGCTGTCGCGTATCTCGATGGCGTCGTCGTATATGCCGTCGATGAGCGACATGTCGTCGCTTCCGCCATCGACCCGCGGCGACAACCTTCGCACGCCCATGATGGAAGACCGCCACTCAAACATCTTTGACAGCGCACGCGCCACGCCACTGCCGCAAGATCCGCGGCTGAAGCTCCAGGCGCTCAAGGACGTGCTGGGTGGCATTGCCGACAAGAACGGCATGGTCGACCGCGCCACCTTCTCACACATGTTCGACGTGCACGACTACATCGCAACCATGCACAACACAGACGACGATGACGACGTATCCATGATGGAAAGCGTCGACACGATCGACACCAAGGCGCTGCTCGTCGACGCGTGCATGGAGCTCGACCTCGACATGGAAGAGAAGCTTCGTTTCATCTTTGACCTCTTCGACCCTGGGATGTCGGAGGCCATCACACAGGCGCAGGTGGCGCGGCTGCTTGAAGCCAACTTTGCGCAGTTCAAGCTGCATGCCGTCGGGGCCAACTTTGCCGAGATGGCCGCCGTGCTCTTCACCAAAGCACACGTGACTGACGGTGCCATGAGCTACGACCAATTCCGGAGCGTCTTTTACCCGCTGCTACAGGCGGCCGAGGAAGAGCTCGATGCGGACGACGTCAGTGCCTTTGGCACCAACGTTCTGCCGCCGCCGCGGTCCCGCCTCGAGCGCTACTGGGACCAGCACTCGCTGCGCATCCTGTGGCTCACGCTCTACTTCCTCGCCAACGCCATCGCGTTCGTCGCCAAGTGGCGCTGCTATACGTTCGACCCTGCGCTCGGCTACGGTCTGCAGATCGCCCGTGGCTGTGCCCAGGTGGTGATGCTCAACTTTCTCTTCGTGCTGCTGCCCATGTGCCGAAGCATCATCCAGGTCATGAAGCGCTCGTCGCTGCTGTGGCAGCTCATTCCGTTCGACGACAACATCGCGTTTCACAAGATCTCGGGCTCGATGCTGCTCCTCGCCGGCCTTGTGCACACCGGCGCCCACGTCTCGAACGAGATTATGCTATACCTTGTGGCAACGCCCGCGGAGATCCAGGCGTCAATCTTTGTGACGCGCAACGTCAGCATCTTCGCCAACGGCCGCCCGCCCTTCTCTGAGATGCTCGTACAGCTGCCCGTCCTTACGGGCGTCGTGCTGCTGCTCATTACGCTCGTGGCGTTTCCACTGGCGGCCATCCCACGCTTTCGCCAGGGCAAGTTCAATCTCTTTTGGTACTCGCACATGCTCTTCCTGCCGTTCCTTGTCGTGGGCTGCTTTCACGGCGCTACGTCGTGGCTGTCCAAGGCGCAGGCCGAGTACTGGATCCTACCGCCGTTCCTCATCTACCTTGTGGAGCGACGCCTCCGGTACACCAAGCTCTTTACGGTCCCGCTCAAGATCATGCGAGCCACCATGTACGAGGGCACGGCCGCGCTGTACATTGAGAAGCCCAAGCGATTCGTATTTCGCCCGGGCATGTACGTCTTTCTCAACGTGCCAACGATCTCGGGCTTTGAGTGGCATCCGTTCACAATCTCGTCGGCGCCAGGCGACCAGTACCTCGGGCTGCACATCCGCGACGCCGGGGACTGGACACACGCTTTGCACGAGCTCATCAAGGCCGCCGCCATCACCAAGGCGTACCCGAGCGTGTACATTGATGGCCCTGTGGGCGCGCCGACTCAGGACTACCACCGGTTCAAGACGATCGTTATGATCGGCGGCGGTATCGGTGTCACACCGTTTGCGTCCATTCTCAAGGACGTCGTCCACCTCTGGGAAGACTACCGGTGTCGCAACTGTTCGTGTGTTCGCCACCCGTCGTCGTTCAAGATCCAAAAGATGTACTTTCACTGGACCACCCGCGGGCAGGAGTCGCTCGGCTGGTTCCAGGAAACGATGAACGACATTGCGGCGATGGACCGCGACAACATCATCGAGCTGCACCAGTACTTAAGCACGGTCAAGAACGAAGAAAAAGCGGTGCCGCTCAAGATGTTTCAAACGTTTTTGCACCAGGAAACGGGCCACGACGTCATCTCGGGCATCAAGTCCAAGCAGATGACACACTTCGGCCGGCCCGACTGGGACGCCATATTCCGTCACCTCGTCCGCAAGCACCGCGGCGAAGAAGTTGGCGTCTTCTTCTGTGGCCCGCACGCGCTCGACCATGTCCTCGGTGAGATGTGCCGCAAGTACTCGAGCGAACCCGACACCGGCGGAGTCTACTTTGACTACCACTCGGAGAAGTTTGCCTAGATCCAACCTCCTATTTTATCACTTAATCTTATTGCCATCGCGCGTGTCCACCCATGTCGTTCGTTCCCGATCACTGGCTGCATCGCCGTGGTGATCTAGCGAAGCTCGCATTTCCTGAACAATACTTGGCACCCAGAAGACCATACGCTCATCCGCGATAGTACACGACACTGCAACAGACTTCGGACACCCGAAAGCATCCTCTTTGCGGTACGATAGGCTCACTGCGCTGTTTTGCGGCAGATCCCGTTGCGAGCCGACGACGACGGCGTGCGCCGCCAAATTGCCGTTGTCGTCAACCCGCCTTTCTAGTGACATTTCTCGAGAGTGACCCAATCGACATTGTACGTCAGGAAACGGCGCCTCGCCGACAAACAAAGTGGGCCGCCCCTTGGGGACATCGGGCTCTAGGCGCAGGGCTATCAAGGCAGTGCTTGGGTCGGTGGCTTGCCGCTATGTCGACAATCGTGCCGGTCTTGCACGAAAAAGCCAGATGGCAGCCAATGAACGTGCGCGAAGCGCATGAAAATTGACCAATGGCATCGCGGTGGAACACCAGCGGCCGTCATAACGTAATCTTAGTGCTTGCAGGCATGGCCTCGACATCGTCGTTCCTGGACGAGCTCATCAAGGCGGAGGACGCGGAGCATGCCACGGACGGAGGCGCCAAGAAGCGAAAGTATGTGAACCACCAAAAGCTCGAGCTGGACTACCTTCGCAAGAAGGTGGAGGAGATGGAAAAGCAAATGGAGATCCTCGGCTCGATGCAGACGGCGCAAGTGATGGGCGGCACGCAATGGAAGGACATGGCCAAGGAACAGCAGCTGCAAATGCAGTTGGCCGTCATGGAGAACGCTCGCCTCAAGGCCGCGCTGCAGGACGAGCTGCGCTTTGCCGAGACGCTCGCCGGTATCGTGCAAAAGCGTCCGAAAGTGCTCGAGTTGCCCACGACCAAGGACAGCACCTGGCGCGAATTCAAACTTGTCGCTGACGCCGCCGAGCGTGCCACCGCCTTCACAGCCATCGCCGACCGCGAGTACAACAAGGTGCTCAATCTCTACCTCGCCCGACAGATTCAAGAGACCCACACGGTCAAGTCTACGACTGTCAAGTATCTCGACGATGGCGTCGCGCCTGGCATTGTCATCGAAAGCTTTAACCGACTTGCCTTCAACCTTGTGCCGTTCCGCATGCTGGGCCACGCCATCTGGAGCTTCCTCAACGCCGACCATGTCAACGACGTCGCAGGAAGTGACAGCTTTGAAGTACGTGCCCCTCGACCTCGTTCTCTCATGCCTGTTGTGCTTAGAAGCTTGCGACCCTCGATGAGACGATGGTCTACATGAAGTCCCGGTGGCAGATCAGCGCAGGGCACGTGGCGGAGTCGCGCCTCGTCATCAAGCGCTTTGTCGAAGAGACGCGCGAGATCGTCGTCTGGCGCAACATCATTGAAGATGCGCTTCTGCCCCTCGACCCGCTCGCGATCACGTTCAACGGCAGCGGCTGGTACCCGCGCACTGGTGCCGCAAGCCTCATCGTCGCATAGGGCCATCGTGGAGCAAACCAACGATGGCGGCTCGACGCTGCAGTTCTTTACGGAGATTTCGACGCCGCTGACACAGACCCCGCCGCTGCTTGCAAGCCCGTCGCCGGACGAGCTGCAGCTAGACGTGGCCGCCCCCGCAGCCCCAATGCCTGCATCGATGCTCGCTGTGCCTCGCCTCGACACTGAAGTGGAGACGGGGTACCAAGTGGGTGCTTTCACCGATTCAATTCTGTCGGCGTACCGCAATGCCTACCGGCGATTTGAAGCGGCGTCGATGCGCCTTCTCAGCAACATGCAGCACGAAGATTTGCTTCTGAGTAGCCTGGATCAGATCGTCGAACTCGTCGACTTTCAAGCTTAAGTATTCGTTTGCTTTAACCGACGTACGGGCCGATGGGGCGAGGCGCCAAGAGTTCCACGTCGAGGCCTCCAAGGTGCAGCCACCGCTCGGAGGCGTCAGCGAGGCGTACGCAGTGGAGATCGAGGGCCGCGTCGTAGGCGACGAGCGAGCCCTCTAGCGGCTCCCGCCGCGGCGGAGCCGGTCGCGACTGCATCGTGGCGCCGTGCGTTGAGCTGAGGGCTTGATGGACGCGCACACGGCTGTTTAGCACAAGGTCTAGCAGCGCTACAGCCGCGACACTAAAGGCAACATGCTCACCGTCGCCCCAGCACACGTGGCGTCCCTTGCAGTAGTAGCGCACCCGGCCTTGGACGACGGCGTCGGGGTCGTCCTCGTCCTCGTCGGGGCTACGCGCCGCAAAGAAAAGGCCCTTGCCGTGCATTTCGTCGGTGACAAACGGCCCCTCCCACGACGAATTGTCGTCCCAGTAGTAGCGACCTTGACCGTGGTGCAGGCCGCCGACCCAGGTACCTGCGCAAAAGCGTCAGCGCGCCGGGCGCATGCGATACCAACCGGTGTATTTGGGAACGAGGTGGTTCTGAAGCGGGTCCACGGGCTTAGTCCGGTCGCGGACAAGCATGGTGCCCTGGCACTGGCTGTGAAGTGCACAGCGGCGAGCGCTCGAGCGTACCGAACCGTGCGGCACCAGGACGCCATTGCGGTCTTGAACTTGGCCTTCATACTTGTCGCCTGTGACCGCTTGCAGCGGGCGACCATCGGCGGTGGGTACCATTTGTGTACCGGATAGCCTTGATGGACAATCGAAACGCGGTGTCTTTGGCGACGTCAGCCGCGAGCTGCTCGCGCTTGGCCACGACCTCAAGCTGTTGCCGGACGCGCGCCGTGGACTCTCGGATGTACCTACAGCACGGTGGGCAGGCGCAAGAGTGCGGCGGCGCACGCTTGCTTGGCGCTCTGAAACGCGCTCCGCTCGGTCAGGAACCGGCTCTCAAGGTCGCGGGCATCGGGGGTCACGGCGAACGCGCCAATTGCCTTGGCGACGTCGCCGTGCCCGACGAGGAGCGCGCCAGCAGCTTGCAGCTGCGAGCAACCGGGCACACGCTGCTGAACAAGGTTGAGTACGTTCTAGAGGTCGCTCACCCCTCCGCGTTACCCTCAGCAATCCTACGTGCTTGTACGGGTACTCAGGCCACCCGATGGCGGCGTCGTGCTTGTAAAGCTCCTTGAACGGGTCAAAGGGGAACTCAAGCCTTGGGTCCGTCGCCGACGCATACATGCTGCGACCTAAAAACAGGTCGGGTGGATTCGCCTATTCAGTACCCGACCCCTAACCTCGAAAAGTTTAATGACGAGGGCTCGATCCAGGTGGCTGGGCTCGAGTTAGCTGCGATTGTTGCAGTCATTTACATGTGCGGAACGTCTTGTTCGCTGGGCTCAATGCCCCCCGAAGGATACATGTTTACCGACAAGACGAGTTAGTTCGCAGTACGATATAGTCGTCGCTCTCCTATCGGAGGCTGGCTGTTACTTTGGCATGACGTGCTGCGAGATTGCTAGGGGCCGTTTGCCCATTTAAAGTAGTGACTGATGCGTTTGGAAGTAGAGTAGAGTTTCTCAAATACTGGGCACACTGGAACTCAAAAGCTATGGTGAATTTGTGAAGCTTACATAGCTAAGATGGTCGCCACGAGCACAGCGACCGAGAGCGCGCCGTGAACGACGGCAGCGCCACTAGTGGACGGCGTCGAGTCCGAATCGGTGTTGCCGCCGCCCGGGGTGCCCGAACAGCCGGCGATGGCGATGCCGCAGGTCGGCCCCGAGAAGCAGCCCTTGCAGACACACTTGCCATTGGTGCACGCAGCATTGTTTTTGCAGTCGCCCTTGGTGACGCATGTCGAACCGCCCATTGTGACGTTGTCGGCGCGGTTGCAAATGCTTTTTTGCGTCGGGATACCCGCGGCAACCGCTGGGACCTTGACGTCGCAGGTGCCACCCTGGTCGTTGCAGATCATCCCCTCGCGCGAAGGAGTGATCCACGTGTCGGTGGAAATGACTTTGACCGCGTCGCAGGTCGAGAGAATCCAGCCCGATGCCGCGCGCTTGTTGCTGGCGTCGACAGTCGTCGGGATCGACGGCGTCCACGCGCACTTGTCGGTGGGCTGCCACGCCGCCTTGGCAAAACCCGCAGTCGGGTTCGCCTTGAATTGTTTCAGGATGTTAGCGTACGACTCTGTGGGGGTGGTGCCCGGCATGCCGTTAATGGCGGAGTCACCGCCGGTGAAGAGCGGGAACTTGGAGCCCTTGGGGAGGGTTGCTTCACCGAACGAGTAGGCGAAGCCGCCCGAGTACACGTCGGTGAAACCCTTGGAGGTGGCGCTGTCGTCGAAAAGGTATGGCACCATCTCGAAGGTGCGGGGACTGACAAGGTCACAACCGTACTCGCCAAGGCCCATGACAATCGGCACGCCTTTGGCCAAGTTGAGCAAGCGCTGGTACGAGTTGCCAAAGTTGTTCGAGTTGCACCAGCGGTATTCGTTGATGAGGTAGATGTCAATGCTCTGCATCATGACACCATCAACCATCGAGTCGCCGCAAAGGAGACCTTGGATCTTCACGACAGCGTACTCGTCAGCAGCGGGAGGAGAAGATGCCGCTGGGTCACCCTTCTCGCCCGAATAGCTACTGTCAGCGGCCGCGTAGGCGAGCGGCAGCACGCGCATGTTGGTGGACTTGGCCCGCATCCAGTTCTTAAGGTCTGCCACGTACTGCTTGACGCACGCGGCCGGGCGCAGCGATGCCTGCATCACCTCGTTGGCCATCACCAGACCAAGCGTGTTGTTGTACTGAGAAAACGCCTGCGCGATGCGCTTGCCAAAGTTGAGCAAGTACGACGGGTAGCAGTTGGTCGGGGACGAGTCTGCGGCAAGGTTCTTGGTGATCGTCGAGTAGCGGTACGAGCCAAAGTAAGCATCGTTCGAAGGCGACGCGCTCGCCATGACATAGATCCCTTCAGCCTCCATGTCCGTCATGAAGTCCTTGTAGCTCTTCTCCGGGTTCACGTTGTAGATACGGAGCACGTTGAGCGTTCCATTGAAGTCAGTGACCGCACGGGCAATCGCCGCCTTGCTCTTCGTCGCGTAGTTGTCATCGCTTACGTCGTACTCGTACGTCATGCCGCGCATGAAGAAGCGGTCGCCCGTCTCCGAGTTGTACATGTAGTTGCCGCGAACGATGATGGGCGCGAGGGCGCAGGCCGTCTGGACAAGCGCCAGCGCGAAGAGAGCACAGGACCGAACCATGGTCGAGTACAGTACTTTGCTGGGCAAAGTGGAAAAGGTAAAGTGACCACATCGTATATCGTTGGAAATCGGAGATTTATTGTCATTTTTATAGTGTTTGAAAAAAAGCGGGATACTTGTATCCATATAAAATTCTGCCTTTTTTTAAATGATGGATGTTTGCTGTACCCATCTGGTTCATACAAATTCCCAGTCGCAAATGTGACTCACGCGGTGTAGCTCTGGGCGTGTCCTTTGGCGCAAATCAGAACCATCGACGACCAGCCAGAGACGAGTGTGGCACCGCGACAAGAAGAAGGAAATGATGGATGGCGACCACAGCTCGTCGATTGACATGCGTCGCGACCGGCACAAGAGCCGCTCGGACGTGTGCATGCGGTGCATGCTCCGAAGCGATGATTTGAACGGTGGCGTCGGGGACTACGGCTGGAACCGAGAGAACCCACCTTCTCGGGGTTCTCGCGCACTCTTCCCAGGCGCCCCGGCCGCTGCTTAGAATAGAATCAGGTCGAGCCGCCCAGGTGGCCAATCTCGAGCACAAGCGACCAAGGCGTGCAGCAGGTGTTTCGATTCATTGTTGGCTACGCAGACACCACTTGGGGTTTGTAAGAGGACTTCAACATGCACAGACAAAGGGGTGGAAAGGCGGCTGGCGTGCGCTAAACTTTCGACGTGCATGTCATGTGCTCGGGGTGGAGGCGGCTATCGAACGTAGAGCCGCAGGGGCTCTGCTCTGGCGACGCTACTCTTGAGCAGAGTCTGAAGCCAAGAAGCGCCGTGTCCATGAAAAATGTCACCAGATCGCACAGCTTACTCCGTCAAAAGAGTTGGGCTCATGTCGCGGGAACAAAAGTGACTTGAGTCCGCGGTCAAGAGCATGCTACTGTACCCTTCTTGGCAGCATGCTGTGTCTGTGTGGTGTTTTGAGTCATCACGATGACCCCGTACAATCGCCACCGCTCTAACCTCTTCAATCTACCACGGGAATGCCAACAATCGGCGTTTGATTAGTGAAAGCCTGCGCACCCCTCAAAGATCCCTTGAACGACGGCGTTTTGGGACCTGGTGATCCGCAGGGTGTTCGACCTTGTCGGTGGTCGGGTTTAGTAGTATGACTTACAAATGGCTTCCACGTGAGTGGTTTTGGGTGCCGTAAATTAAGCTAAACTGCTACTAGTACATATTACCCACGGCAGCTCCAAGCGCCAAGCCCTACCCCTGACCTAGCCCCGACTGTCTCGGCTAAACTGATTTCCACTGCGCTCGGCTGAAGTCGCCGGTCTCAGCACAGCCTACCGAGCGCCGTGGTGAGGTAATCAATGGATCGTATTTCATGCTCTCCAGTCATTCACGCCAGCAGATTCGCAATATCCTCCACCATTTTGGCTCGTTCCTGAGATCGTTGTGGTCTCTAGCGCTCGGGCCATTCGAGGACTTTGGCATTTCTTTGGTCGGCTCAGATGTGCAGAGTCCCCTTGTCCAGGGGAGCTTAAGTTCACTAAGAGTGTAGCGGAGGCAAAGAAGAATGGCTCGGAAGGGCTCCAATGTACACGGCTCTACTTTTTACTAAACAAGACGGTCGAAATGGCTTTGCCAAAAGACGACGCGGTCGAAAAGGTGCCGTTTTTGCTGGCCCAGGGTGAGCCGACGGCCTACACATGCGTGGCCTACCTGGGCGACGACGTGGGCGAATTGACGATCATGTGGTTGGTGATGCGATGTGTGAGCCATGCATACCACTTGTGGTACGGGATATCGGACGCGAGCACTTGTTGAAACCAGATCTCAAACATCTTACGGGACGAGGTATCGAGGCAGTACTCCTCAGCGTGCATTTCCAGGACAATGCCAAGCGCTGTGAGGTTGAAGAAGCTTTGTAGCCGGTCAAAGGACGCGGCCTCGAGCATGGCTTCGTGGGACGATGTGTACACGGGCGACAGTTGGTTGGACATCACTTGCTCAAAGACACTCAGCTCTTTCTCCAGCCGCGCGCACTTTTGCAGCATCGATTGCATCAGATTCGACTTGGACTCGAACTCTGTCGAGCTTGCTTCCACCTCCAGGGTCAAGTCCTATGGAGGCTTAGACCGCGCGCATGGAACCGTCGATACGTTGATCTTTTGGTGCAGTTGGCTCTCGACTTGATCGCTAGAACCACTTGAGGAGTGATGCGTGGTGGGAGTGCGTACCGTGCATCGAGAAGCTGTTGCAGCCATTTCACTTTCGACTGGGCCGCATGAAGTTGGTCGTCCATCTCGCGCCGGTAGTCGACCAGCGCTTCGGCCGAGTCGTTGCCGAGCTTGGCATTGATGCGCAGTTGTTCGTGAGCGTCACGGATCTCGGCGCGGGCGCTCGAAAGCTGTGCTCGAAGCCGATCGTTCTCGACGACGAGGGCTGCGATCTCCTGCTCCGCGTCGCCGAGGGCTGTAGAAGTCGTGGCGAGCTGCTGCGTGAGCTGTTCATCGGGTGAAGCATTCGCGTGAATGGACGCCTGAGCGCAAGTGTGCATGTGGCTTGAAAGGGACTCGTCAAGCTCGGCGAACTTCCTAGGAGCCAGAGTAAGATCGCCGTTGGATGGAGGAGATCGAGACTGTTTCCAGGTGTCGCGCTCCTGCTGCATCGTTCCTAGGTGACGTTGCAGAGTGTGTAGCTCGCCGTGCAGCTCTGTAACACTGACTTCGTGCTCGACCTGAAGCCTAGCACCATGGGTCGGTACCGGCGCACGGTGGCCGTGTACCGAGCAATTGTGGCCGTCAACTCGTCGTTCGTTCGCAATAGTTGCATGCCGTATTCTGCTGCTTGCTGAAGCTCCTAGAGTCACGGCGGTAAGCCAGGGTAATGGACGTCGAAGCGAACGACCTTTTCACTCGCCGACAGCTGCCGCTCTAGGACGAGCATGCGCGGCGGTCGCTTGGCCGTTGCGATCGTTCCGTCGTCACTGGCCGCATCGTGATCACGCGTGGTTCCAGAGATAGTATGCAGTACCTGACGTACAGGTCGACGTCCACGCCGATGGCATCTTCGTCGTCTGGTGGCCCTTGGCTGCGTGGCATCTCTTGTCCTCGACGACGCTCTGATGATGCGAGAGACGATAAGCAGGATATCCGGATACGACCGGATCGCTCCGGATCTTAAGATCGAATCTTGTACCACGAGGGTCCACGGTTCGCCGGAATCGAGGGCCGATGGTGTCGATGACGATGGTGGCGGGGGGCATGGCTCGTCGCGGCAGCGCCTAGCGGCTTCAGGCGCGCAAGGACGTTGCACAGGGCAGGACTGCCTGGGCGTAGTCTTGGAGGAACGGCTGGAGTAGCCGCGAGAACACGGGCAGCCGTCGTGGAGCTACTGCACTAGCCGATGCGGACGGCACGGTACTCTCCGCGGACTCGGTCAAAGACAAGACACGGTACATGGCACGGCCGAAAAAGCAGTTTATAAGACAAGTTCTACTCGGCGCTGTGGGTGCTCTCGGATGACTCGCTTCGGCCGTCTGAGTCCGAGTCCCGGGGACTCTTGAGTGCGTGGTTGTTCTCGAGCTTGACGGCCGCGATCGCGCAGGCCACGGCGGCTTGAACGGCCTTGGCGACGATAGGCGCGGCGACCACCGGCACCGTCGCGGGTTTGACCTCGGTAGCGAATATGCGTTGGTCGCGCGTGACGAGCCGGCCGTAGACACTCGCGGTGTTGCCCGTCGTGTCCAGCGGGTACCTGCGCAAGGTCACGTCATAGAGTCCAAACGGGTGCGAGCGCGGAGGGTGTGGCAGCGTGTCGACCTTGCACAGGTCCCGAACGGTCATATGCGGCACCACCGGGCGGTAGTGGTGCAGGATGAAGACCCGCAAATCGGCGTCAGCGTCGACGGCGTCCAGCGGCTTGGTGACCATCTGCCAGTCGTACTACACCGACGCAATGACCTCGACGACTTGTGGGGACATACCTGCAGGTTGGCGAGCGCCGCCGACTCGAACACGACGTGCTTGCGCAGGCCCGTCGAGATGCTTGTGATGCGGTGCTCGGCGAGGTGCTGCCTACGGAGTGAGTGCCCGCCCTGGGCACTAGCGTACTTGGTAGTCGGTGAGCAGCGACTGCAGCGACCGGAACTGGGCCACGCGCGCGTCTTCGAACCCGACGTACGCCTGGCGGCACTCTTGTCGCGCCGCCTCGGCGCTCTACGCCGGCGTCAGAAACGTCAGCAAGACATCGATACCTCGGTGGCCTTGACAGCCGCGCCGACAAGGCTCTCTTTTTTCTGGAGCTCGTTCGGCAGCAGCCAACTCACTAGCTTCACACTGTCGATGGGCGACGTGGGCGGGCGAGGGGAGTTGTTGTTGCCCGCATCGGCCTGAAACTGCTGTTGGATCGTGCGGGGAGGGATGCCGGCTTCGAGCGCTTGCGCGTACGAGGCCGCCGCGTCCTTGAAGCTCCGGTCCATGCGCGCGTGTTGCTTGCGAAAGTGGTCTTCTAGCGCCTTGGTTTGCTTTCGTACGCGAGCCGTGGCGGCAGCCACCGTGGCCTCCTTCTTCGTAAGGGTTTTGAAGAGCTCGTCAAGTGGCCGGAGCACGTCTTCGTCGAGGCTGCCCGCGAGGCTTTTGTGCTGCGCACTCACGTTGCGGAACTGACCCTTAACGCTTGCAAGCGCTGCGCCGAGCGAGCTTCCATCGTCGTCCACCTTGAAGGCGTCGGCGAGGCGCGCCAGCTCCGCCGCGTAGTAATGCTCCAGGGCGACGCGGCCCTTGAGGAGGCCCAAAAGACTCGAGTGCACCGCAAGGCCGCGCTCGCTGTGCTTGTGCACGGCATCGACGTTGAAGAGCAGGTCAGTCGCGAAGCTCAGTCCCGGCACCGTCGTCGCCTCGGCTTCCATTGCTCTAGTCGGTTTCGTGACTCCAAACAAGCGAAACTTCCGCAGCAATTCGGATAAGACGCGTGCATTTAGACACGAGCAGCGTGCATTGCTGTGGGGAACGGTTGGTCCGTGCACAGGACGCCCGGCGCCAAGCGTATTCCCTCGAGATCCACACAGCACGTGCGCTCATCAGCTCAGTATTCCCCTCCACAAAGGACCGTTCCTCGTCCCGAGTCGATGTTGCTGCAACAGGCAAGGCAGCGGCAGTCGATTGATATGGCGTGTTTTTAGACCACCAGCCCATCACAGTGAACTGACTGGAGACGCATCGAGGGTCATCGCCATATCATCCGTCTGGACTTCATGGCCGGAATGCCGAAAGTGGGGAGCGCACGCCAGTGCCACACAGGAATGGAGTGCTCGACGACACGGAGCAAGTGTGCCGCAAGTGTCCAGATGGTGCCCACATGCAACCCATGCATCACGCGAGATTGACAACGCCATGCACGGGATGCAACACCTTCTGCCACATCGTTTCGCCGGCGTCGACTTGTCCATTGCGCCGATCACGCATTGCGGGTCTTCGAAGCCAGCGCGTGCAACTGCGACACAACCCGGGGCTGTCTGTACCGGTTGGAGTGCCCCGGCGGCGGCACGAGATCAAATACCATGCGGAAGTGACGCAGGATCCGCAAAGAACCAGGCACCGATCGTGCTCATCGCCAGTAGCCGATCAAGGCTGGTAGCATGGGGCCCTCGGCCTCATGCCGTCGGCGACGACCCGTTGGCCGCCGCTCCGTTCGCGCCGGAATGGATACCCTGTGCAATCGAATAATCTATTTGTTTTGAGAGACCACTGGCACGAGACAGGTCTGTGGTGTGATTTAATTCCATTTAAATGGTCTCTGTATTTCTTGAACCTGATTTTTGTATGGTTGAGGGGTTGGTCGCATAGAAATTTGTGCGCATTTTAATTTGGCGAATGAGATCACTGGTTCATAGTATTGAAGATGAAATGGGTCGCGTGGAATTAAAATGCGCTGAAGATTTTATTAAATTGGACGTGCTTTTATACACGTCAGCTGCTGGGTGGCGTAGCGTGGGACGGGATAAAAATGGCGCGAAATTAAATGAAAAACGAACGGGGTATTTTTTTTTCACGCATCCCATGAAGAAGCCGAAGCAAGTTTTAATCGGCGATTTCGAACTGCGAAAGCGCGTCGGCCGCGATCTCGTTGGCGATCCGAATGGAAGACGCAAGCCCCGTCGAGACATCGCCGCGTGGCATCTACGTCCGGGTACGTACATGATGGCGGCCTTGTCACGTGGCATGGAGCTCATGGTGCTGGATAGTTTAACACGAAGCTTGGCACGGGCGCGTACAAGACGGTGTACAAGGGGTATGACACAGACCAAGGCATCGATGTGGCGTGGAATGCGATTGATATTGGCGCGCTGCCGCACGGTGAAAAGGCCCGAATCATCCAAGAAGTCGAGCTACTGAAAAAGCTCGAGCACAAGAATATCATCAACTTCTACGGCTCGTGGTATTCGAAGGAGAAGAACCAAGTGGTGTTCATCACGGAGATCATGACGGCCGGGACGCTCAAATCGTACATCAAGCGCGTCCGGTTTGTCAAATGGAAGATCATGAAGCGATGGTGTCACCAGATCTTAGCCGGCCTTGTGTATTTGCATTCGCAAGCTCCACCGGTGATCCATCGGGACCTCAAATGTGACAACATCTTCATCAATGGCAACACCGGCGACCTGCGCATTGGGGACCTTGGCCTCTCCACGCAAATGGCCGTCGACAAACTACGTGCCCAGAGCGTCCTTGGCACCCCCGAATTCATGGCCCCCGAGCTTTACGACGAGAACTACGACGAAAAAGTTGATATTTATGCCTTCGGCATGTGCGTCCTTGAGATGATCACGCAGGAAGTGCCCTACGCCGAGTGCACGAACCCGGCGCAGATCTACAAAAAGGTCATGGCCGGCGTGCGTCCCCGCGCTCTCGCCCGCATCAAATCAGCCGCCGCCCGCGACTTCATCGAGCTCTGTCTCTCCCGCGGCAACGGTACCGTCGACGTCACGGCCGCCTACCTCGCCGAGCATCCGTTTCTGCAGCCCATGGCGGACGACGACGCAGTGCCCGAATGTACCTCGTGCCCGGATGCAGCGCGCTTTACCTCTCGCTAGGCTACGAGGAACACGACATGGTGTCTCCCCGACATGCAGCGACCATCGACGACTGGGACGTCGAGGCCAGCGCCCGACACAACGCGCGGCGGCGGCTGTCGTGTCCGGTGCTACCGCAGAAACTCGCTGAAGCGGAAGCCGAAAAGCACCCGAGCCTCGTGTTCAAGTACCGCGCCACCATCGACGCCCCGCTGTCGTCGGCCGTTGAGACAATGGATGACCAGGCGGAGACGATCCTCAAAGCTATGCAGGGTGCGGAAAAGAACCTCGACGCGCGCAAACTCGTCATGGACGGTCGGAACAACCCTCTGCCCGACGACAAGAAGCTCATGCCGCTGCCCGAGCGACCGCCAATGGCCCCCACGTCGGCGCCGTCCCCGGTGGCTGCGCCGATGACCGCGCCGTCATCGGCCCCGACGCCGCTGACGCTTGCGCAATCGCCGCCGCCGCGGACGTTCCTTGGCCCGCGAGGCACAAGCGGCGACGGCTGGCCAAGCAGCGAGGGCGGTTGGCCGGGCAGCGGCTCCCCAAGCAAGTCGCCGAGCATGCGCAAGCGCGGACGACGGCATGAGATCAAGGCGACCAAGGACCTTGAAAACGCGCACAGCATTTGCCTGAGCCTGCGGCTGATCCTGGACGGCAAGTCGAAGGAGATCAAGTTTACGTTCAATCTGTTCATCGACTCGGCGTTTGAAGTCGCATGCGAACTCGCTGCTGGCGTGGGCATCCTGGAGCCGGACATCGGCGACATCGCCGACTCGATTAGCTTCCTCGCCACCGAAGCCAAGATAGCCAACCTCCCAGACGTCGACGTCGATGTGTGGGAAGAGGCCCCGGAACCCCATTCGTTCTCGGCCAAGCCGCTGCCGCATGTGGCCAAGATGCAATTGGTGCCGCACTCGACCGAGTACGTGCTGATCGAGAACGGCTCGTCGTTTGTGTCGATGACATCGTCGGCGTCGTCGTCGTCGGCGGCGCTTTCAGGCGACCAGGCGCTCAATGTCGAAGACTGGACACGGGAGGAGCCCAACTACGAACATGCGATTCGCGCCGAACAGGAGAAGCACGAGAAGGAGCTCGAGCTCTACCGCAAGAAGATGGAGGACCTCAAACAGAAGGAGCTGGCGCAGAAGCTTCAGCTGCAGTAATAGCCAACAAGACGACGTGATAGAGTGTCGTGGTGTTCGTTACGCGCTTAGAGGCGTCTACCATGACCGCTGGTTCGGATTGCCTGGCGGCCGCATGTTCATTGGGGCGCCGGAGCCCCCCATGCCCTGCCACTGCAGGTTGTTGAAGCCGCCACCGCCCATGGGGGCGCCTTGCGCTGGCCGCGGCGCTCCGCCCATCATCGGGTTCATGCCCATGTTGCTGATGTTCATGCTGCTGTTCATGGGGCGGGGCGCGCCGCCGCCCATGGGGAAGCCTCCGCCGGCCGCAGGGGGTGGCATGAAGTTTTGGCCTTGGAACCCCGGCTGGGGGCCACCATGGGGCGTCGGCGGCCGCATGGGCTGTGCAGCGTTGCCGCCTGCGAAGAGGTTGAACGGATCGACGGCCTTGGGCGGCTAGAAGGATGACGTGAGCACGGGTATGAAGGGGGAGAGTACCTGGCTGACGGGGCTCGTCACGCGAGGGGACGCGGTGGGCGTCGACATGAGGCCGACGAGATCGTCGTTGAAGACCTTGGTACTGGTGTCTTTGGCTGGGAGATGTGATGTGAGCATAGATCAGGAACACATGCGGTTACCCGACGGAGTCGACGTCTCGATGAGGTCGGGCACTGCCGGCGCGGTTTCAATCTTGGGTGGCGGTGGGACGGCCGCCTCCACCACCTTGGCTGGAGCCGCGGGGGCGGCCTCGTCGACAACCCGTGCGACCTTACTGATGATCACACCATTGTACTCGGGCACAGGATCATTGTCGCCAATGTCGAGCCACACTACGGATGGTCTGCCTTGAGAAGGGATGCTCCAAGCAGCATGCATACCATACGTCCCCTCGAAAGCCTGCTTGAAGCGGAAGTGGAACTTGCCGGGCAATGGGAACTCCTACACCGAACACATGAGGAGATGCTGGGCTGAGAGGCAATGGACCTTCTTGATGTGGGCGAGCTTGAGACCGGTCTTGGTCGGTAGCGGGAAGACGTTGAGATGATCCGGCGAGTCGCCGTCTTCCGGCACGTAGTAGTTGAGCATGCCTTCCATGCTGCTTGCGGTCGACGTTTTCCAATCTTAAGCCACAGAAACGGATCGGTCCCGTCACTGAAAAAAATACACTTGATTTTTATATGCAATTTTTAATCCTTTGGAGCTTCCCAAGTTCCCACGAAGAAGGCGCTGGCGTCGACTGGAGGGATGGCAGGAAGCCCTCCAAGAGAACGCTTCAGGGACGCCGCTGCGTCAAGTTGCGCACGACACAGTACAGATAGGGATGGCGCGACCATTGGCTACTAGCACAGGCCAAGACCATCCAAGCATTGCCTAGAGGACGTACTGCAGGATGTCCGAGCCGCTATCGAGGCCTCTGGGGCAGTAGACGGCATGGCACTGTTCCTTGCTTTTGTGAGCAGTGCACAAGTGGCCCATGCTTATTGGAGTTGCGTTGACTCCATGCGCTCACGGCTGAAAAGTAAAGAAGGCCCTCGTCGATGGCGCTCTCCACTTAAAGGGTAGACAGCCCAATGCACTAGCATCCACATGGCACTAAGCGAAACTTGTACCACTTGTACCATAACTTCGACGCGGGTTTCCTCGATGCAGGCGCGCCGTCGGGCGGCATCGTTCATGCGAGGCGTGGCCCCATTGCCGCGGGCGGCTGCTGTTGCCCGTCGCTGTGCCGGTTGTAATAAAACGCAGAAAAACCTATCGTTTCATCCGGATACGCTAGGGAAAAGAGGTCAAACTAGACCAAATCCCAACAAGCCGGCAAGACGATGGCAGCTCTTGTGCCGCTGTGCACGGACGATGGAGCTGGCTCATGGGCCCTCCACGAAGAAACCTGCCTCCTTCTCGAGAGCGAGAAGCGTGCTCTGCAGAAGATCTCCATTGTTGGGGTCATCGATACGACTACCAAGGGGCCAGCGGCAGCCCCTGGCTTGCACATGCTCCCCGACCCGATCAAGGTCGACGACGATGGCACACTAACCTTCCTCGTTGTCCTGCGGCACCCGAACCTTTCAGAGAGTCCAGCGTGGGCCTCGCTCCTCTTGCTTCTCTCGGCGCACGTGCTCTACGTGCGCGAAGGCCCCGTTGCAGCAGACGGCTTTGCCAACTTTCAGTTTCTCTCGCACCTGCTCCGCGTGAACGTTGTGTCGGCCGACGAGGCTGCAGCAAACCCCGAGCTTAACACGACCGTTCTCAAGCGCCTCTTGCCCAAGCTCACCTACATAGCCGTGGACCTCGAGAAGAAGGACATGGGCGGCGACGCGTTTCCCGCGTACTTCGAGAAGGCCCTCGCGACACCAAAGGCGTCTCACGACTTTGCATCGCAAGGACTCCTCGCCCAGCTCTTCACAGCGCGTGACTGCGTTGGGATCAAGTCCAACACGTTCAAAGTGCACGGCGCTGTGCACACGGCAGCCAAGGTCCTCGGTCTTGCCGCCGAGCCGCTGGCGCCGAAGACCCTCTTCGGCCGCTTCCTCTGCTGCGGTGTGTTCGTGCATCTTCTTAGCGCACTCGTGCCGCTACGTGCCGCTGATGCATGGGACGTGCGAGCCCTTGCCTTCAACGTGTCCCGGCAGTACTGGGAGAACCTCCTGTCGGCGGCCATCACCATGTACGCCGACCACATGCACGCCAAGCTGCTTCCGTACGACGACGTGGAGCTGGACAATGCGACGATCGTGGCGCTGACCGAGGCCAAGCTGCATGGCGGCGATGCCGGCCTCGACAACGACGACGTGATGCTCATCGACCGCAGCAACCACGCCGCCGTAGCGTTTGATGAGTTTGGCAACCTCAAGAAGACGACGACAACTGCGAAAAAGACGCTCGACGTGGGCATCCTCGCGTTCCTCAAGACCAAGAGCACGCTCACCCGCCAGATGACCATGTCTGCGCCCAAGCCCAAAGCAACCAACCCCTGGTGCGACCCATACTTGGCCAACATGCGCGAGTACGAAGTGCCAACCAAGTACATCCACCAGTTCAAGCGCGAGAAACTGCCGGTGCCGGCCGCCTCGCTCGATCACGTCCATTACGACAGCCTCACGGCGGCGTCGGCGCTGCTGCATCCGTTTACGGCGCTCTCGGTTTCTCGCGAAGATGCATGCTTTGTTGTATGCTGCGTTGCCCTGGCTTGGCTCTCACATGTGCCATCGTAGGGCGCATGGAGCTTCCGCGTCGGCCGAGAGCAGTTGGATGCGGCTGCCCGCCGTATCTGGCGCGACTTGGCGCTCGCCAACGCGGCGTCGTCGGCCGCTTTTTGTACCCGCCTGGTACAAAGCCTACACACGGCCGTCCTGCTCAAGACCAACGCCGACGAGGACAAGGCGCGGCTGGTGCGGTACCTCATCGCGTACCGGAGCAACGTAGAAGCGCTTGTATCGCAGTACGAGTTCATTGCCAAGGGGCCGGCGGCGTCGGCAGTGCTCGCGGGTTTCCTTTCTACCGTGGTGCGGCACCGGCTGCTAGGGGCCGTCGGCGCCTCGGTGGCCCATTTCGACGCGACGTATGGAGCGCTAGCGGAGCAGGTGCAAGCGGCGACGGCGACGTTGGCGTCACTCGAAGCTGCAATCGCGGGCGCCGAAGAGACCCGCAAAGCATGCGTACGAAAGGAAATGGAGCAAGAGGCGGCCGTGGCCCAGCGCAAGGAGGAGCAGCTGGCGACGCTGCAAGGCGCCATCGCGGAAACGCAGGCACAGATCAACCTGGCGCTCCGGGAGAAGGAAGCTCTGTTTGCCAACACGGTGCAGACCACGCAAGCGACGGTTGCGACCGTTGAGATCATCGCCAAGAAGCCCAAGGAGTACGCGGGGTACCTCTTCCGTCAAGAGGGCGGCGGACTTTTTGGCCACAAGTGGAAGCAATCGTACTTTGTGCTGAAGGACGGCCGATTCCTGAGCTTTAAGGCAAAGAGCTACTACGAAGAAGGCCGCGAGAGCATGGAGGCCCCGCTCAGCGTGTCAGGCTACACGGTGCTCCAGTCGAGCAAGAACGCCAACGAGTTCAAGCTGGCGCCACCCGTGGCCGGCCGCACCTTTGTGTTCCGCGCGCCCACGGACGAGATGCGCGAGATTTGGGTGCAAAAGTTCAACGAGGCGTCCAACTACTCCTAGTCGTCGTCCCAGTCGCTTGGCGCCGACGGCTGGAATGACACCTGCTTGTCGTACACGTATCCCGCGTCCCCGGGCTTGGTGATGTTTTGTAAAAAGACTGTGTCCATCTTGGCTTTCACTGCCGCAAGTTGCGCCTCGGATACCTTGTTGTAGTCAGCGGACGGGAGGTTGGTCGGTGTTGGTGCACTCAGGCGCTGGACAAGGCGGGCAAGCTGCGACACCGGGATCGGGCCAAAGTACGCGGGCTCGGCCGTGGCCAATGCTGCTGCCACGGCCTCGGGCGCCTACGTAGGTGGTCGAGGCAGGGTCGCGGACGGATGCGGTACCTGTGACGAGGACAAGTACCTGGTTAGCACGACTTCGTGGTGGTACAAGGCGCCGTCAGGCGTCGCGTATTCGAGGGTGAGCATGGGCGGGGACCGTCGGACGCCCAGCCGTCGAGGTTCCATCTCGTAACGACCCAACAACTGCGATCTTGGAGCAATTTGTTATCTATCGTGTTAAATATGGCATTTAAAGCATTACATTTGGCTAGATGTGCAGGAGAAGCTTGAATATCGAGGGCTGCTCCTTTCAGCGCAAGGCCACGGTGGCGCGAGTCGCGGCGGCGTTGGGACTTGCTGTGGGTAGATGCCGAAGGCTGGAGCGCGCTGCGTCGTCGTCTGCTTGCGGTCCGTTGTAGGTCGTTCAGCTGCCGGTTGCGCCAGCGTTGGATCGGCATCTATTTTGGGTGTTTTAAGTGACCATCGAAACTTGCAATTTGTATATGATGGCAATGAAAGGAATTAAAATATGACCACAGAATCTCAGAAGTGGGATCATGATGCTCGGGAAAATGTTGCGGCGGTCGGTCGCGACGGCCAAGAAGCGCCTCCAGCGCTCCGAGCCTCATCTGCGCGTCCGACTTGTGCCAATGTTCGATGACAACTATGGATACCTGGTGATTGATGAGGCTAACCAGCACGTGTTGGCTGTGGACCCGGCGCAAGCTAATGCGATGATGCCTGTGCTCGAAGAAGAGCTCGCGATCAACAACCGAGAGTTGTTGGCTGTGCTCACAACTCATGGCCACCAGTGCGTATAGCGCGCAGCCTTTTGTCGTCTCATGGCCGCGCGTAGGGACCATTGCGGCGGAAACGATGCCTTCGCAGCCAAATACCCTGGTCTAACTGTTACCGGACCGCACAACGAATCAATTCCCGCCGTGACGATGCCACTTCAAGGCAACGAAGAGTTCAAAATCGGCGCCATGGAGGTCAAGGCGCTCGCCGTGCCCTGCCACACGAAGGGGCACTTGGCGTACGTTGTGTCAGGCGACCCCGAGACACCGCCGCTGCTCTTCCCTGGCGACACCCTTTTCGTCGGCGGCTGCGGTTGGTTGCTTACTACGTGCGCAGAAGCCATCACCACATATGAGTAGGCAAGTTCTTCGAGGGCACCGCCGAGGACATGTACCATGCGCTGTACGAAGTGCTGCTGCAGTTGCCCAAAGAAACCAAGGTCTATTGCGGCCACGAGTACACGATGTCCAACCTCCGCTTTGCGCTGAGCGTGGACCCAACGAATGCCGTCCTGCGCGAAAAGATTGCGTGGGCCAAGCTGCGTCGGTCCAAAAACCTTCCAACGATACCCTCGACGCTGCGCGATGAGATGCAGTTCAACCCTTTCTTGCGCGTCCATGACGAAGTCATTCGCAATGCTGTGGGCGGCAACGACCCCATCACAGTGCTCGCCAACCTTCGCCGCAAGAAAGATAGCTTCATTTAACTACTCCAACATCGCATGAAGCTGTCGGTTGCTCCGTTGAACGTTGCTGGAACGCACAACCCAGGCACAGCCCACACGAGACACCAGTCATCGCGTCAGGCAGCAGGCCACACTCCCTAGGTCCAGCTGATGCTCGCCGCTCTCTAAGGATTCCGTACTGCGTTGCCAAAGAGTACACACTGTGAAACTCTTCATGCAAAATCATATCATTTTCAGTACCACAACACATAAGAATGCAATCAAATCAAGCGCCGAGTCTCCCTCCGACTTCATGCATGCGCGCGATCGAGCTCAAGGCATCGACGGCGCAGTGGTCGTCGATGGCGCGGTGGTCGTTGTGGGCGCGGTGGTCGTTGTGGGCGCCGACGTCGTCGCCGCCTCCTTTTGGCCGCTGGCGGCCGAGTCGGCGAGCACCTTGTCTTCGGCGTGCTTGGCATGCGCCTTGTGGAAGGGCGTCTCGGCCCAGAGCGCTTCGAAGGCCGCCTTGTCCACGCCCTCGGAGCAGGTCGTCTCGTGCTCGCCCTTGTCGTCCTTGTCCTTCTTGGTCCACTTGGTCACGAGGCGCTTGCCATCAACCTCGCGCTCGTGCACAGCCTTGAGGCGGCCGTTCGAGTCCTCGTAGCGGCGGCGCACGCTCGTGACGCGCTTGCCCTGGTCGTCCACGACTGACGCGCTCGAGTACGAATAGTTACTGCAAGCGCGAGTGGCGGCCGCCGAGTCCGAGGCCGGAAGCTGCGTCGCGGCGTTGGCACCCACGGGCAGATCCGCGAAGAAGTCGTCGTCCATCATTGGCGTGTCGAGAAGACTGTGTTCGCGCAGCGGGAAGATTGAGTACGCCATGTCAGCGAGGCTCATGTCCATGATCGACTGCTCCAAGCTCATGCTCGGGTACCAGTAGCGCGGGCGCACAATGTCCCACGGCGACGGCGTGGTTCGCATGGGGAAGTACATGTAGTAGGCCATTGTTGATCGTTTGGTGCAAATTGCAAAGTGCCTGTGCACTCGCCGTGCACGTTGCGGCAGTCTTGATGGCTCGCACCTTTCGAGCGCATGCTCGACACGGTGCGAAAATTCGAGATCGATCCGTTGCCCAAGCCATCTTGATACTAGCGCGAAGCGATGATTGGGCCATTCTCTAC
>JNBR01002420.1:0-100355 GCA_002081595.1 Achlya hypogyna
CACCCCGAAGTGCGCACAGGTGCTCCCTACCCCCTCCGGATCCTTGGCCCTTGAGCGACCGAAAGCGCAAGGAAAGGAGGTCGCCTCTCCTTGAACAACTGCGTATTGATATTGGGAGCTATTCCACCAGTTTTAGCGACAAGGCATTTAGCCACTCGAATTCTGTAAGTTCACATACTGGAATATTTTGAAACGTGTTGTGTACCGTGGAAGTAGGAATGTAAACACCTTCCCTTTCTACATGCAGCTGAGTAATGCCCTGGATAATTATGTGTCGTGCGACGTGCAGCGTACTGCGCCGCTGTCGGTGGCGGGGCCTGGCTCATTTCGCAACAGGGATCTCAACCAATGCCGCAGAGCTCAATTTTGCCTGCCGCCTATGTGCGATTTCTTAGTTAAACTACGGTAGCAGGGCTGGGCTTTTACATGCCTCAAGTCGCAGCCATTGGCGTCTCGATTGCTACAAGAAGAATGCCGGCCGCACGAGGGCACCGCTGATACGACCACGTTGACGAGGCAAAAACGATTGCGTTCTCAGCGGAAACACAAAAGGTGATCGTGACAACTAAATTGGTATATGTGGCATCTAGTTTTGGCTCGCGTGCCGCTTTTGCTTTTTGGTGACGTCCTTCATCTTTGCCTTCATGAGCTTCGCCAGCTCCGCCTGGAACTTTACGTGGGCGGCGGCTGGAACCTACAACATCGGCCGTGAGATGTCCATCAAGGCCGCAAAAAAGGCATACGGCTGTCGAGAGCTTGCTCTTGTGCTTATTGTTGCCGTTCTTGTAAGCACGCACGAGATATACGGTGGGGCCAGCAGCGACGGCCTCCTCGCGCAGGAGCTTGCCGATCTTGGCCGACGGGACTAAATCCATCTGTTAGAAATCGAAGAAAGCAGGGGTTGCCCTACTGCTTTTGGTGCGCACCGTCACAGCGCCGCTTCCGCCCTTGAGGGACGCTTGAAAGAGCTCGGCGAGCTGGGGGAAAAAGTCGGCCGACGACACAAGAACCATAATTTGGAAATGCGAGCCTCTCACAATGCATACAAATTGTATCGCATGACTATCGAATAATAGAGGTAATGCTCACCAAGAATGACCGACCTGCCGTCTGTAGCCAACTGCACCGTGTGCACCCACGGACCTACTGCGCGACTGCAGGTTTGAGCCTGCCGACGAGCGCCTTTTAGGCGGGCTTCTTTCGCACACAATACAGCTCTTCACGTCGTCCAAACTCATCGACTCACTTCAGCTCGATGAAACGACGCCCTTCGCTCTGCTTTTCCACGTCCGAAAGCTTTCAATTTCGCTGGGTAGCTGGTAGGATCGCAGGAGGTTGCGATCAACCAGACCACCGACGCCCGATGCTAACGAAGACGGTCGGTCGCGACAAGTGCCGTCGGCTGGTCATCGTTGGCATCTGCGTCGTTTGATTGGGGATGGCAAATGACGTGGCAGTTTGGAGGATTCAGGGAAAGTGCAAAATGGTGTTCACAACGATGGAGAGATAAAGCAGATATCAATTTCCATTCCACGCCCAATACGATGAAGACAACGCTGATGATGACAATGTGCGCGCTGGCGGCAGCAGCCAACGTGGCACCGACCTCCGCCGGCACTGCCATGGATTCACCTGTGATGAAGACAACGGAGGTTCAAGAGGCCCCGGTGCATGTCCAAGACGCGCCTGTGAGCGAGCATGAGGGTGACGTCGAGTGGGGCCGACGCTGGGGTCACGGCCGTTGGGGCTGGCGTCACAGCCACTGGGGTTGGGGTCATGGCCGCTGGGGCTGGGGCCCTCGCTGGGGCTGGGGCCCTCGCTGGGGCTGGAACTGTGGGCCGTGGGGTTGCCGCTACTGGTAGTGTGCAGAGTCAACTTAATTGCAACTATCGAATCAAATGGTGCAGGAGTTCTTGTTCGATTTGCGCCCATCTCCAAACTGCAGACTTGTGTGTCATAGCTCGATGCAAGTCACCGCATTCCCCGTCGTGGCGGAGCTTTCCAGTAGCCACCCTAGAGTATTTTGAGATCTGGCTTCATACATAGCACGGCACACAATGGGGACTGCTACGTATGACGCACCGCTCGCATGGGCAACGACAGAACGTTCAATCGTAACGCGAAGACCAGAGGGGACGCTGAGCTGTGCTTGGTGTCATATCGAGAAGAAATGTTAATCTAAATTCATTAAGCGTCGTTTACATGTCCTGGACGACGCGCTTGGGGTAGACACGCTTGTAGAGGTTGAGGCACACGGTGTCGTGCTGCTTGATGGGCTTGTTAAACACAGCCTTGAAGTCGCCGTGCGTGCCGAGCGATTCAGTAATGTGGCCCGTCATGCCGTGCTTGGTGGTGAGCTCCACAGGCTTGAACCACCGCACATCCTCGGGCGAGTGGAACATGTAGCGCACCACGGCCTTGCGCTTCTTGACGCGCACAGGTGTGCCTGCGACCACCACGCGCTTGAGCACAATGCGGTCAGGGTCGACGTTGAGCAGCGTGCCCGAGCCCACGAGCGCGTTGCTGTGGAAAGCGAGCACGGACGCCGGCTGAAACGTTGCCGGCCCGTACACCGTCGCGACCGTCCAGCCGGCCGAGGGCATGAAGCGCTGGAACTTGTGCTTGTCACTCTTGGTGTTCTCGTCCGAGAAGATGGGTCGACCCTCAAAGCGTCGGAAACCACAGTGGAACATCATCGAGTCCTTGGACTTGACCGTGATGTCGCCGGCATGGCGCTGCAGCGTAAAGTTGAGCACGGAGAGGCGGTTTTCGTGGCGCAGTAGGGACGACAGAACGAACGGCCGGTTCACGTGCATGCGGGCAGCCATCTTGGCCACGGGCACGTTCTTGAGCACGAGCGTCACGAAGGCTCCGGCCGCGATGTACTCGCCGACGAGCAGCGGCGCTGCGTCATCTGCGGCTTTGACAGCGTCCTTCCAGAGCGCCTCGGCCTCCTTGCCCTCGTCCAGCACGCGCTTCTGCGTGTATGCAAACGACTCGAACTGGAAGAGTCGGGCGTAGTCCATCGGCAGCGACTCCTTCGGGTCCCACGGGCTCGTGCGGAAGCTCTTCATGCCGCGGTACCGAGCGAAGCGGTCCTTTCCGAGTGAGTCCGCCGGCACGTCCATCTCGTCTGGGAAAGCTTCGTGCTCGGCTTGCAGCTTGGCCCGCTCCTCCGCGCGGTAGGCCATATCCTCGTCCTCGTCCACCATCGACATGTCGTCGTCGTCGGCAGCCTGGCCGTCCTTCGGCGCGTCGGCGCCCACCTTGCAGAACTCCTGGTCGGGCAGCTCATCATCTTCGTCGTCGTCCTCCATGTTGGAGCCAGCATCGTCATCTTCCATGTGCCACGCTGCCTGGTAGCTCGACATGCCCGCGACCTGCACTTCGTTGCGCGAGCTGGCGGCCTCCTTGAGCTCTTCCTCCGTGGGCCACGTCTGCTCGGCGGCGAAGGTATCGACCTCAGCCTCGTACTGCAGATCTTCCTGCTTGGCGGGATCGGCGCGAGCCAGCAACACGTTCGGGTCGTCGCCCTTGGTGACGTGACTTAGTTGATATGTACCGATGTCCGTGAGGTGGATGAGCTGGTTAGCCGAGAGCGGCTTGCCGCGGAGGTAACCCGTGATGTGCAGGGCGCCAGCAGCCTCCGACTCTTGCACAAACTGCACCGCAGTCGCGTGCATGTACGAGCGGATTTCTCGCCAGTGGAGCACCTTGGGTTGAACCGTGAGCACCGCGCGCATCACTTGCACCGGGTTGTTGCCGAGAGCCACCTTAATGGCCTCGCCAAACTCAGTGGCGAAAAAGCGCTGGCCGTACTTGCGGCAATCGGCTTCGACCTTGGGTGTGTGGCCTTCGAGGCCCTGGACGATGCCCACCGAGGCCACGAGGCCCTGCGCGCGGATCGCCGAGAGTAGCACGTCGCCGTCAGCACTCACAGCGGCGTCCGGGCCGTGGTGCATCGGCAGCACGAAGACCATGATGTCGGCGACCTAGTGATGGAGTGAGACGGCGGGTCGTGGCATGGGGCGGGTCTACCTTGGCCAGGTCCAGGATGCCGAGCACGTCGTGGCCGCATTCAATGATCGAAAGGTGTTGCTTCTGGGAGGCAAAGGTCGCGTGCGTATAGCGGCCGAGCATGCGCGCCTAGGCATTCGTTAGGTGCCTATGTCGAGGAAGGCTGCGCATACGTCTTCGGAATACGTGACATCGGACGCCGACTCGACGATTGAGTTGCGCACTGCGTCGAGGTCGGCGGTGGCACCGAGCGGCACGAGTGCGACGACCTTGGGCGGGCCGTTGAGCGCGCCAAGGCGGTGGCGCATGCTGGCGTCTTCAGCCTTCAGTTGCTTCCAGTGCTTGGCCTTTTGCAGCCGCTGGGCCTTGGAGCCCGAGAGGACGAGCTTGCCAGCTTTGCCAACGACACGCTCAACCTTGCCACCGCTCTTCTTCTGCAGCAGCGTCTTGGTGTCATGCCTGCCCGCCTTGTGCTTCTTGTTCTTCTGCTTGAGCGGCCCGGACCGATGGTGGTGGCTCATCGTAGCAAATGCCAAGTTGATTGGCACGAAGCGCGTCCTTAATGAGCCTCGGCCACCAGTCACTGGCTTCGGACAAGTCCCTCCGGAAACGTATTTTTCACCGTGCGAAACCCTTCCGCCAGGCCCGTTAAAAACCACATTTCGGTTTCTCACCGCGTGGTTTATCCACCTCTCCCACCCCAAGCCGAAGTTGCAACGTTTAAGTGCCGCCGGAGGCGAACCAAGACGCTATCTTAGCTGGATGGAGCTCTTCCAACAGCCACCGAGGGAGGTGGCAATGGCTGCCGCGTCGATGCAAGCGATCTATGCGGAGAAGTCGCCAGCGATTGCTGCGAGCTTGGGAGATATGCGTCAGTTGCATGCAGGGCGGTGGCGACGTCCTTAACGCATGTTTCAGAAACGAACTAGTATTACAGTGGGGCAATGCACGGACGAGACGGGCGAGTCGACGACGCAACAGACAGGAAGGGGCAGCGGCGGGCATCATACGTTCGGCACGTTGGACTCCCAGAAATAAAGCAACGCGCGCTCCTTAAGCCGCTCAAGGTCGCCGCCGAACGCGTCGGTACGGAAGAGCGCGGGGCTGTTGTCGAAGAGCGCCTGGTGCAGCGTGGTCTGCAGGTGCGCAACGTCGGCTCCCGAGAGCCCGAGCACCGCGTCGACAGGGCAAAAGATGATGGCGGTCGTCGTTGTCGTGATCGCCTGGTAGAAGCCCACGAGGGCGAGTGCGCTGTCGAAGGCGGGAAAGCCGGCGCATGCGCCGCCTTCGAGCACCGCGAGCTGCGCCAACACGCAGAACACACCGCATTCGGGCTCGGCGGGCGTCGGCCACGGCGGCAGCCGCTCTGGCGACGGCACTTGCAGTGTATGCACGAGCGTCTCGAAGTCGTGAACGGTCTCGGTGGCGTACGTGAGTAGAAGGGTGGCGAGTCCGCAGTGCGGTGCATGCTGCTGGCTCTCGAACGTGAGTGCGTCCTTGTACCGCCAGCAAGACGGGCACCGATACAGTGGGCGGCCAAAGTCGGCGGCGCCGTCGCGGCCTATCTCGAAGCCCACCTGCTGCCACTCGAGCAGCTCCAGCGCCTGCAACACCGACCGCGTCCACGAGAGCACGCGGCCGATGGTGCTGTCAGCAGCCAGCCGCGGCCGCTTCTCGCGTGCCCACCGGGGCGGGGATGCCGAGGCAGATGAAGCCGCGTCGCCGCTGTCGTCGGCGCTCACAAGCTCGGCGGGCCGCGGCTCCGCCGGGCGCTTGTTGCGCTTGGAGCGCACGGTGACGGGTGTTGTGCGGTCAGGGGCGACGTCGGCCAGCCCATCCGGCGCCACAAGCAGGCGGAACGGCTGGCTCTGGTGATTGCGGCTCACGTCCTCGATGCGCACCTTAACGAGCGCGCGTCCGGCGGGGTCGGTGCAGCGCTGCGACTCAGGCGCCACCTTGAGGATGTCCTGCTTGAAGACGGTCACGCCGTTGTCATACACGAGCGAGATGCGCAGCGGCACCACCCGCGACTGCACAAGAGCGCCGCTGTGGTCCACGAGATGCACTGCGAACTCGAGGCACTTGTCCCGACTGCCCTCGTCCTTGTACCAGACGTCAGGCAGCGCGTTCTGGACAACGAGGTGGTGGCGCACAGCCACCATCTCGGACGAGACAACGGGCGCGACGGTAGACGCTACACCAACGCCGTGAGTTCACGGGCGGCGTCCCCGCGGGGCCTACTCGGATCCTCGGGCGCAATGGCCACCGTGAACGGGCGGTTGCCGAGGTCGCTTGACGGAGCTAGGATTGCCAGACGCAGCTTGCAGATGCCTGAGCCGTCCACGAGCGCCGGCGTCGCGACCCGCAGTAGTTCGTTGCACTTCTTGTCTCCAGCAAAGAGGTCCACGCGCAGCGGCATTTCCGTACTACGCCATTTGGTCAAGTCGGTTCGCGACGGCCAGAGCGTACCCGGTCTTGAGGTCGCCAGCGCCGCCGACGAGGTACACAACGACCTCAAAGGGCTTGTCCACGAACGGAAAGCGGGGCGGCTGGGGCTCGATACGCAGCTACGTCGGCGGTCAGCAGCGGCCGCCGCGCCGCATACCTTTTCAAGATCGGCGAGCGCCATGTGGTCTGCGCAGGGCGAAAACGTTCCTGGCACGTTCCGGTCCGAGCTGCGAATTGTGCACTGTGGGTAGCCTATGCCACATAACCTCATGGACCATGGCATAGCTATAAAAGAAACACTTTTTCTATAAAAGGTTTCTTATGATGGCAGTTTCCCCAGCGGGTGCAAAACCACTTGGCGAAACCCCCCTTGAAGGTGCTGGCTTTTTCTTCCTCGGCAAGTGCAATCCGCCCTGGCAAACTGCAACGCACCCTGGCAAACTGCAACACATTGCGACCCTCGCTCGACGATTGACGTTGTAGTGGCATCGTAATCCTATTGAATGATATGCAGGCTCTGTCCCGGCAGCTCGAGAGAAGCTGCCGACGTAGGCAACGATGAAAGGTGGTTTGCGCCGGCTTTTTCCTCGCGCGTTCAGCGGCTCTGCTCGGACAGGAGATTCATTCGGAATCGCTGATTTCGATGATTTCCTGGGGCACGCGCTTTGCTACGACGCCTAGTACACTGGGTTTTGGGCTTAGCTGTTGTTCTGGACGAGCCGGTGGTGCCGTGGCTTGGGGTTTGGTCTTGCGCGGGCGCTTGGAAGTCGCCGGCTTGGGGCTGGCTACGCGCTTGGCAGGAGGTTTTGTGTTGGGCTCTTTGACGTAACACACGCCTGCCACGATGTTGGCTTTTCGGAACCGGTCCAGCCAGACAAGTTGCGTGTCCGATAACTTGTCGCGAGGGCCCTTGACCTCGACGAGCTGAGTTTGGCTGCGGCTCAAGAACGCGCGCGGGACCTCCATCGCTTCTGGCGCCTCATCGTCGCGTGGAGAACACAAATGCTCCAGCGGCTCGAACACCCCGGGCGTATCGGCGCTGGGGACACGGACGACGATGAGGTCCGGCATACCGCTGGTGTCGCAAGCTTCAACTAGTTCACTCCATAAGCGTCAAGATTGCACAAACCATTGGGGTACCCCACAGGCGCAGCAAAGCGGCAAGGTTGGCTCCACCGATGCCCGCGGCTATGAGCTGCAGGTACGCTTTGGGGATGCGCCATTGCATGCCGAATCCACCGACGCCCTAAGGTTTCCATCGAGCCATCCTGCAGATCGGAGCTCGTACCTCATGCTTGCTATACAGAACGCCAACGCGCTCTCCCAGCGCCGCGGCGTCCAATGCGGCTATCTCTTCGAGAGCCTCTGTGATGTGGGCTTGCCGCGCTGAAACGAAGTGCCGAGCGTATCGAATGTCCAGATCAAGCGGCCGGTCCTAGGCCACGTCAGTCGCAATTCTGCGCCGACTGGAAAACTTGGAACGGGGTTTGAAACACATGTGGCAGCGGGAGAAAGATGACGTCCCATAGCACGAGGCCAAAGAGCATGCGCATCTCCGCGCCCTCGCGATGGCTTCCATGCCAGCCTACGCCGGGCTAAGCCCCGCCACCCACCACATGTACCTTCGCGCTTGTAGTGCTGTAGCACAAGCTCTTCCACGGAGCAGCCTGCGTCGTCGTAGCCGATGAAGCGCGACTTTTCGCCCATAGCGCGGTTGAGCGGCCGGCCGTCAATGACGAGGGCCGTGAACGCATCGTCCTCGTCGGGCGCCGTAGGCTCCTTTAAGAGGCGCGCCAACCGCTTCTGCAGCGAGAGGCGGTCGCCCTCGCGCAGCGTCGGATCTGCGAGCGCTTGACGGCAAATGGTAGTTGCCTCCAGCGGCTGCTTGAGGTGCTGCTGCAGGTTGATTGCCAGACGCGAGTACCACAAGCCCCTGCGTCGCCGCATGAGAGGCCTCTCGACTGAAGTCACACTTGCCGCTTGTACGCGATGCGACCGGTTGAGAGCAATTCCTGCAGCAGCACGACAGCTTTGTCGTACTGGCCGAGTTTCTCATACAGGCCGATGGCCACGTCGAGCGCTTTGGCCAGCTGGTACCCGCCTTCGAAGTGGGCGAAGTACGGCGGGCGGGCAGCGTCGGCGCTGTCGGCGCTGATGGCCGCGAGCGCGTGACGCACTTCCAGCACAATCGCATCGAGATCAGCGACCGTCGTAAGGAACGCCTACGCAGCGGGGTCAGCGCCGCTCCAAGATGAAACTCAACATCAAGCTGGGCGTGACAGGTGGCATCGGGATCGGGCGAGGCGAAGGCAGTCACCGACGGAGGCGACGGATCAAGCCACTCAATCGACAACATCGCGTCGCGTGTCATCTCGGGTGTCGCGGGCATGCACTCGGCGATCGAGTACATTGCTTGGCGCAAGCGACGGCCGCACTCGTACCGCACGAGGGCCTGGCGCATCGGGAACATCCCGGCACTGGGCGTGCATGGGTACGTCGGCGGTACCACGAGCTGGAAGGTGTTCATGAGGCCGGGCCAGAGCACGGGCTCGGGGCGGAAGAAGTGGTCTCGCCACTCCTGCCACGTCGGCGTCTTGGGCGGTGTGCGCATGGGGCCATTGAAAGCCGCCGTCAGGTACGCCAGGTGGTGCATCCGGCGAAGCGCGCCTCGCGCGTCGGCCGCGATTTGAAGGAGGAAAATGTGCTCTTTGCGCTTGCCGTCGATGGTGGCTTGGTCGAAGAGGACTCGTTGCACCTGCAGGCATGAGGTTTTTGTGGGCGCGGTCGCGTACCTTGGTCGCCAACGGCAGGAATGAACCATCGAGGCGGCGCTGCGTGCTCATGTAGCTACGAAGGCGGTCCAGCATGTCGCCCTGGAGGCAGGGCCATGAGCCGACGTCGTGAAACATGGTGCGTACCTTGGTCTTGGCCTTGGCGGACGCGCCAATGGCTTGCATGATGAGTTGTATCTCTGGCGCGGGGCAGGCACGCTCGATGGCCTCCAACACCACTGCATACTCCTTTGTGTCCTCGGGAAGCGTCGTGATGAAGCCGCCGGCGAGAAGCCGTGCCAGGGCGACCTGCAGCGGTGGTGTCTCGCCTTCAGTTGTCCAGTCAATGCGTGGGGAGTCCAGGTACTGCTGCAGCGCCACCGTGCGAAACCATGGTCCGCGCCGCTGGAAGAGACGCGCATAGAGCGCGCGGGCCGGCATTGGCAGGGCCAGAAACGCATCGACGATGGCTTGCTCTTCAGGCGCCAGAAGGGGCCAAAAGGTCGCTTTCTACATACCGCTGAGTCCCACGCAGGTGCCGCAAGGCCTACTATCTTGTCAAGGACGTGCCGAAAGTGCTGCTCATAGGCATCCAGGTCACCTGGCACCTCCTGCGGCGCCACCTCGTTATCTTCGTCCTCCATGACCAAACGGCAATCTGGATCTTCCCAACCTAATGTACGGCAAATAGTGTGGCAAACTCGCACCAGAACTCATTCTCTCGAGCGCCTCTCCTCCTGCAGCTCCACGAGACCACAACGGCTCGAGCCCATGCCCCTGAACGTACAACGAAACCCCCTCGCGACAGCCCTCGCTGGCTGGGCCCCATTGTTCCTGGTGCTTAGCAACGCCCAATAAGAAATACTGTGTCAATTTGGCGCGCTGGGCAGCAATTGGACCTTCCCGCTCAAGTTCCAAGGCATTGCCGAGGCCCTGTCGCTGGCCATGGAGCTTGCTGCAAAGCGTCGACGCCCGCACCGCCGACAGGCGCTTAGAACTGGTGGATCTGCCCGGCGTTGTAGCCCATGCAGAGGAGCGTATCGTGGACGAACTCGTCGAACTTGGGCGGACCGCAGTGCACGATGAAGAGGCCATCGGTGCCGGGCGCCGGGAGCTGGGTCTCGAGAAGACTGCGGTCGAGACGCCCGACGACGCACGGTGTGACATCGGGGTCTTCGACACCGCCGTCGCTGAGGACGTTGAGCCACCGGAATCTCTGCGGGAACATGTTGGCCAAAGGCGCCAGTGACGTCTTGGCGATGACGTGCGCGGCGCTCTTGTTGCAGAAGACGAGTGAGAGGGCGGTGTTGTCGCGCTGCTTGCCCTGCATGATGGCGCGGATGAGCTGCAGCATCGGTGTGATGCCCGAGCCGCCGGCGATCATCGCAACGTGCTTAATGTCGGCGTGTACAGAGGACGCGAGCGTGATCTCACCCACATTCGTGTAGCCGAAGCTGCCTTGCGGGCCGATAAGGTCGACCGTCGCGCCAGGAGCTAGCGACGAGAGGTGGCTTGTGACCTTGCCGTCCGGGTAGACCTTGATGAGGATATCCACCGTGTGCTTCTAGTAGTGCATGTCAGGCCATCGGCGCCAGAAGCATCGCGTACTTGGTCCAGCGGGGATACCGGCGTGTAGGCGCGCTCGTAGGGCTTGCCATTGATGAAGACGCGCATCCGCACGTGTTGGCCCGGCATTGTGATGCCCTACACGAGGAAGGAGATTGCGGACAGAGCCAAGGTCAGTTCGTACCAGCGTCTTGCCTTTGGGAAGCTCGAGCTGGAACAACTTGGTCATGGCGCTTACTTCGCGGACGGCAAGGAGCTTGAAAGGCCGCCATTCCACCGTGCTCAAAGCCACATTGGAGGCAGCAGCCGGGGTGCCCACAGGTCCCTCAGCGACAGTGCCCAGGTAGCATTTCTATCGCTCATCGGAACCAGACGAGGCGTGGAAGAGAATATACCTCGAGCATGCCGTGGCCGTTCACCCATGCATGGCTCTCGTTGAACATTGTAGTGCAGTCGCCGCCGGCACACAGCATCAGCTTTTGAATGCCGCCCGGATGGTACTTCATGTAGGGCGTGAAGTTGTACACTTTGCCATCAAGAATACTCCAGCAGTCGAACTCGGTGTTGTGCAGGGCCACTTCCTCGCGAGGAATGCCCCGCCGGGGTGGCTGCCCATTGAGGCCAGCAAGGTCGCGCGACCGCTGCGTGAGCATCATCCAGTGCTACAATCGTCGCGTCAGAGAGCTGAGGCCGCACGGACCGTACGATCTGGCTGAAGCCCGGCTCCAGGCGGACCTTGCCTTCGCGGTTGCTCGTTCGATCGCCCATCTTGAGGAATGTCCGGATGTGCAACCGGATGTCCGAGGCGCTGCCCGCGGAAGCTCAGCTCAATCCACAGGTGCGATACGAAGCAGACTGCGAGCGCCGACCAGAGATGTCGGCTGTACGATCTACAGCAGCCTCCAACGAGCTAGCTATAGATGTCGCCTTGCGACACGAACAAGAATGTCGGCATCGTCGCAGCCAAACTGCTTCATGCATAAAGGTGCACCGTCGCGTCTGCAATACCGCCGTACTGTGGAGTCTGCGTTATCGTGGTGGGCATGACGTGCGTCTCAGTCATCCGCAATCAAGCACCGAGCGCATGAGCCTCCTCCAGCTCCGTGCAGTTTACGGACGTGCAGAAGTCGCCCCACCCTGGAGACCTCGTGTGGCTGTTGCCTCTCGCCGACGGCGGGTAGCCGACCGCGGCAAGCCCAGCTGGCGATGCTACTGAGCTGACAGTGTCATTGTTCGTAGCTAAGCTATGATCACGTGCATGGTGTACTCTAAGGACCTAGTCGCAGCCTACTTTTTGCGGAGGTATGTGCGACTGAGTTTCTGCCAGATGTACTGGACGGTCTTGACGCCGCCGGCTGTGAGGATGCCCTTGATGCTCTGTGTGCGGCTGGAAGTGCGCACGATGCTTGAGACCGCCGCCTTGACTTTCTTGCCGTTGAGTGCCGCGACCGTCGCACGCTTGTGCTTGGCGGTCATGCGGCCCGTGACGTTCGCCGGGAGACTGCCGAGCATGGCCTCGCGCGCCGCAGGCGTCGTGTCGGCAGTGAGGCCTGTTGGGCCACGCTGCAAGAAGGGCGATGTCTACGGGGGCGTGAGATATCAGCGTGCCTTGGCCCTGACCTGGATCTTGTTGGCGTACACGGCTTGAAAGCCCCGCAAGTTGCCCGCCACGATGTTGCGAACTTTCTTTGGGTTTTCACCAAACGTCATGCGGAAGTCGCCCCAGTAGGAGATGCCAGCGATTTTCTACCTCGGGGTCACAGCCAAGAGGCTGCAGGTGTCGGTACCATGAAGAGCTGCTCTTCTGTAAAGGTCTCGGGGAGGCCGAGCACGGCCAAGTGCAGCGCGTGCGAGAGGTTCGTTGAGGACGCGGCATCGACGGCGGGCACGGACGCCATGATGTTGACCTAGCGAGCGCTGTGAGAGACCGCGGCGACGATATCGAGTACGGGCTTGTGCATACGGCCGCTGAGATACAGGTTGTTCCAGCCCGTGAGCTCGTCGCACAGGGTACTCGTGCGCACGACGCCGTACTTCACTAGAGCACGAGTTGGCTGGAGAGGGCGAAAGCGCAAACGTACTAAGTTGGTTCGTGCCTGGGATCTGGGCGAGCGTATTGTAGTAAACGCCTGCACCGAGCTCCTCTTGGATGTACGCGATTGCAGCCGGACCAAAGTGCTTCAGCCCTGAGTAGTGCTCGGGATGGCGAGCCACCTGCTCGGTGTGCCATGCAACCGGATCTTCCACCGCCAGCACGAGGTCTACCATCGAATCGGAGCTGTCGTGGCCCGATTGCTTGAAGACACCTGAGCCGTAGCCCATCGCGAAGTCCACAGGCGGGAAATGGCGGAGGAGCGCTGCCAACGAGGCCATTGTCGCGCTCCACTCTCAATTGAGCACCAGACTATTCCCGTCCTAATAAATAGTGTTAGCGTTATGCCGCCATGAATAATAGGACAAAACCACAGATCAAATCATTCTCTGGTCATTCAGTCCTTCCATTGATTCTGGTAGAGTCGAAGACCTAGCGCTGCTCGAAAGGTGCCTCCGCCAGCAAGCAGATCGATACCGCGTGCCATGGCCTTGACGCGCTCGAAGACTTCAGGCCTGGCAGGCCTGGTGCTCCATGACGTCAACTATAACACTATTTACGGTTTATCGGATTACCTCCGTCGATGGTGATTGGCGAAAATTGGTTTCATGCCAGCCAATCAGGAGGCGTCAAGTTGGATATCTTTGGGCGTCGTGGTTTCATGGATGGGCATACAAATAACAAGGTATTGGTGTGGCGAAAAAAATGCGAGTAAAGTATACAAAAAGCAAGATAAGTCGCGAAGGCTGAGGCAGGTGACTGGGCAGAGTCGAAAACAGTGGCGAGGAAAGATGTCGGATCAAGCGATCGGCATGATGGACGGGGCGTACTTCGTGGGACGCAAAGAGATCCTGGACTGGGTCAACACCACGTGCGGCTTGGGCCTGACAAAGGTGGAGCAGACGTGCACGGGTGCCGTTGCTTGCATGATCCTTGACGCCATCTACCCGGGGAAAGTGCCAATGAGCAAGGTTGACTGGAGCGCCAACAAGGACTACGAATACATCAACAATTACAAGATCCTTCAAAAGGCTTTCACGGGCCTCAAGATTGACCGCCACATTGAGGTCGACAAGCTCATCCGTGGCAAATACCAGGACAACCTTGAGTTTATGCAGTGGTACAAGCGCTTCTACGAACTCAACGGTGGTGGTTCAAACGACTACGACCCGATTGCGCAGCGGGACAAGGGCAAGGGTGGCGCTGCCTACACTTCCAAGTACAAATTCACGGGCGGTGGTGGAGGCTCGTCGGCGTCCTCAACCACGTCATCGTCGCACGCCGCGCCCGCGGCCAAGCGTCGTCCTACGGCCGCATCGACTACCACCAAGTCCAGCGCCAGACCGCCGAGCGCACCATCATCCATTGAAAAGGAGCGTGCCATTGCCTCCAAACGCCCAAGTCTTTTGACCGTGAATCCACCCGATTCCTAATACCCTTGGTTGCGAGTAGGCGCCACGAGCAACGCCGAAGTCGAGGAGCTTACCAAGGAGAACGAATCGCTGTCTGAAGCGAACGGTATCCTCCGGGGACAGGTAATACCTCCATATCTTTGATGCAGTGGTCACGGTGCGATAGATTGAGGGCCTTGAAAAGGAGCGAGACTTCTACTTCGGCAAGCTCCGCGACATTGAGCTGCTGCTGCAGGAGCTCGACGAAGCCGAGCACACTGAAACGGTCAAATCGATCTTCAACATCCTGTACGCCACGAAGGTCTCCACCACGTGTACTTAGCGCCGTGTAGATACGCAGCCGAGGGCGACTTCGTTGCCGTCGAAGGAGAAGAGCAGGAAGACGACGACATGATGGGCTAAGCAGATCGGCCATGTAACTAGTGATACCAATGCCATGCATGGCAGATGTTCTAGCAAGATTATCGCTGGCCTTGAAGCTATTTGGCTCCTTGGTCATGAAGCGCTGGGTCCACGACGACATACGATGCCTGTCGTAGCTGTGCGAGTTGCCGCACACAGTCGGGATCTGTCGTCAAGGCCTCGGTGCCCATTAAAACGGTGTAGAACTCGGTCAAGTAGGCATGGATAACGGCGGCTGGGAGGCCAACGCGACCGTCTCCGAGCGGCTTCAGGAAGCAGTCGAAAGCGCCAAGGTGAAGCGTGCGACATGCAGCTTTCTCGGGACTTAGCCGCGGCTGCACGTACGGGAAGTCGAAAAAGCGCGCTCCGAGGGCGCCGAGGATGGCCCGTCGTCGAGCAGGCACCATGATATCCTCCTGCACGGCGTCTGTGTTGGACTCGAGGAAGATGGCAGCGATTGCCCCCTTGCCGTAGGCCACTGCGTCAGCGCTTAAAATCTCGATGACGCGGTCAACCATGCGCCGGCCAAGACCGAGGCCCCGCGTGTCCCGGGCCGGGTGGGTCGAGATGTACGTGATGAGGCCGCAGTTGCTCGTGGGGTAGTACTCGCAGCAAAATCCGCCGAGGATGTTCGCGGGGTCATTTGTCGTTGCTTCGTCTCTGAAGGCGAGGACGCAATGAAGGAGGTACTCGGGGTCGTCCTCGTCGTTGCCCGTCTCGAGTTGGTAGTGCAGGGTCTCTACATCTTCGATTTCTAAGCATCACATAATTGAGCCACGAGCACATATCGCACGGTGGACCATCAGGGATGATGCCAAAGGCTGGCTTGAGCACTTGGTCGTAGAACGCATCGACGAGGACGCGGTCGTAGGCCGCTGCCAGGTCGCGGAAATGGATGCCCATCGGCAGCCAAAAACAGTGTTCGGATACGAGCTTGCTTTTTATTATTTATCCGGATATGATGCCAAATTGCCCGGAGCAATCTCGGGCAGACCACTGCGGCGAGGGGCATGGCGGGCGCTGCGGGTCATAGAGGATCGAAGCTACATGCGCGAGGCGCGGACACTGTGGTAATGTGGTAGCATATAGCTGAAGATCAGTGCTGGCGGTCCATGTTTGGTCTGTATTCGTTGTCGGCGTAACTGGAAGATTTCGGACACATGCCAAGTGAAGCCAAGGGTTGCGATGACGACGACCGAGTGTGGGCGAAGGATGCCAAAGGCGACGACACATATGCCAAGCACGCAAGCGACGATGAAGATGACAACATCGTCGCCAAAGTGGTGCAGTTCTTTTTCGAAAACGCCGAGTTCTCCCAGACATTCGAGCACTTTGCCGCCACGAATGCACCGATCTTTGACTCGAACGCAGAGGAGATGAAGCTCGAGTCCGTCGCCAGTGGAGCGCGCACGGTAATGGCTTTGAATAGGTACACACGCGTGCACAACGAGTTCACGGCGCTTTTTGAGGAAAAGATTGAAGGTCGAGCTCTTACGAGATTCCTGCCTGGTAGATTCTGGTGTAGAGTTCATCATCTCGCAAGGCTCGTCCGTCGAGGAATTTTATGCCATCGTGAAGCGAGTACACAGTGGGCGATGATTGCAGCTCATGCGATGTCTAGGCGCACGACCAAGACCCCGAAAGCACCCTCGCTGTGTACTCACAGATGCTCGTGGCGACGTGCGACTTTGAAGTGTTTGTCCGCATGATGCAGCGTTCGAATGAGACTGAGCGCTACCGCAAGTAGATTAGTGGGATAACGACAGTCAATGACTCTGCCGCGGCTAGTCCGTTCCGTGGCACGCGCAACGGTTGAAGGGAAACGGTCTCCTTGGATAGAAACACAATTTATCATGCCCGCCGAGAGCAAAAGCAGCTGCCATGACGATGCGAAGGCAGCGGCCAAGGGTACACGCGACGAAGATGAAGGTGGTGTCAAGGACGTGGCGGAGGCAAAAGGTGGTCCTACGATCGTGGACAAAGTAATCGCCTTCTTCTTCGAGAACGACGAGTTCTGTGCCACGTTCGAGCGCTTCGCCGAGAAACACTGCGATATCTTCGACCCAGACGCCGATGAAATGCAGCTAGAGTACGAACGATGGCATATTTGCGCTCGGGCGCGATGGGCGCTGGGTAGGTACACGGATATTTACAACAAGTTCGCCAAGCTCTTCGAAACCAAGATTGAAGGTACGCGTTCTTGAATGCTCGGACACTAAGCGCCCTCCTAGAATTCATCGAGTCCCAAGGCTCGTCTGTCGCCGAGTTCTACGACATTGTCCGTAAGGTCGGAGCCTCCGATGAATGCAGCGGAATGACGGAGCAACATGTAGGCTCACGAGAAAGATCCTCATGGCACAATCGCCATCTACTCGCGCATGCTCGTCGCCACCAGCGACTTCGACGTCTTTGTCCTCATGATGAAGCAGACGAAAGAGACCCAGCGCCTTAAGAAATAGATGCTCTTCCTCCGCCAGGCCTGCATCGGATGGCGCGGACATGGCCATGTCGTTGGCCTGTTGGTGTTTCTGTAACCGACCACATCTCTGAGGTGTCGCAAAAGCTAAAAACACCCAAATAGACACACAATCGAGGCGTCTATCACCGTCCGGCTCCTGCTTTGAGCCGTGTTGAGTATAACGAGGCATCTAGGGCTGCAGTAGCTCTGTGATCCGATGACAGACAAGAGGATTTCTACCTCGTGGGCCCTTTTGCTGCACATGGGAGTTGCGTGAGTTTATCCGATCCAGGTTGCGATGTTGGTCTTCGAACTTTCGAGAACTCACATTCGATTTTTTGCATTAAAAATGGCGTTCGAATTTCCTTGTGGCAGGCTAATTTCCATAGAATTTTTATTGGTTCCTAAATTTAAATAATTGTGCATCTTTTGTCGGAGGATGTGCGGCGCACTTATTCCAATTCGTAGTCCAATTTTATTAATAAAGTTTTAAATATGAAAATCCACTCGAATAGGGGAATTAAAAACAGAATTTTCGAACCGGTTAAGTACGCTTAGCGAAGGATTTCGACCAACCAGGAGTTGAGTGGTATCGTGGCGTTGGGTTAAGTATTTAAATGCCTTGGTTTTTCTATGGTTGACGGGCAGAAAAAAAAGTCGGTGAGACCCCGGCAGCCCAAGGTAGACGAGAGCCCGACCAACCTCCCATGAACTCTTCGGCTTCGTCTAGGCCCTTTGCCGCGTCGCCCATGGAGAGCGTATGCTTCGAATGTGGCAGCGACGACCTCGTTGAGGACCCCGGGGCTGGGGACCTTATTTGCCGGGGATGCGGTATGGTCTTGATCGAACACATGATCGATGATGCCCCTGACTGGAGCAATTATGCCGAAGACGATAGACAACGGGGCGACCAGAGCCGCGTGGGCGCAGCCATCGACGAGCGCCTTGGTCAGACAAGTCTGGATTCCTTCTTGATTGCTCCCAAGGCCAAGAGCTCCGACGGCGGACCGAAGCCATTCCACTTGACACAAACAGCTACGGTTGTCCGGCGCCGAGAGGGCTTTAGTGCGCTCCGAGATCTGTGCGATTCCCTCCAAGTTAACTCAACTGTCGTGGACTACGCCATATCGATCTACGCCAAGGTCGATGACTCAGAAGACTTCAACGTGCGCCGGCAAGTTCAGAAAGATCGCCTCTACGCTGCTATCCTCTATATCTCTTGTCGGGACTGCGGTAACACGCGGAGCTATAAGGAGCTCGCAGCCGTCACAGGCGTTGACAAGTTCAAGATTGGCAAGATGGTGACACAAATCACTCAAGCGGGCATCATGTCTCGCGACGGCCCGGCTCCCCGCGTCAAGACAGAAGACTTCCTAGCGCGCTTTTGCTCGTCGCTCAACCTGCCGCACCAGACACGCGTCATTGCATCACCGATCGTGGAGAAGGCCACTCGTATGGGTCTAGTGGAAGGCCGCGCCCCCCACGCGATCGCTGCCGGCGTCATCTACATCGTCGCAGCCTTCACAAACGCCAAGCGCTCTGTTGAAGAAGTCAGCGAGGTGACATCTGTGACGGCAAACGTCGTCAAGGAAGTCGCGAAGCTGCTCAACAAGAGCAAGAAGGACCTCTTTGCCGACGTCCAAGACATCCTCGTGGCTTGAAGCCACAACCCGTGCGTCCCTACATCACATTATGTAGTGGGACTAGAGCGATGCCCAGCACACCCTATCGCTTAGGGAGTCCCCCTTCGTAAGTTATTAACCCTTGTATCGTCCTGTTCTGTCTTACACCGACCACCGCAACCGTTGCTGGTCCCTGAAGTGTTTGCCACATTGCGCGAGGCTGTCAGGCATCATGCACATGGGAATCACGGTGCCGATGCGGCCATTGCTCTACCGACAAAGGCGAGGAGAATCGCATGTTATTTCCTCATCAACAAGCAACTTGGCAAATCTCAATCCAGGATGTATAGGTGTGTCGGGGTCGCTTGAGCTTCCAGACAAGGCCACGGTACAAGAAAGGTTCCCGGCTGTTGATCCGCTTGAGAACGATGTCGATGGCATTTTCGAGCTGCCAACGCAGTTCACGAAACATTTAGCCACGGTGCTCGCACCTCTTTCGTGCACGGCTGGCGCATGAGCAGCGAGAGGCCCAGCGTCGAGATGCAGCACAAGTAGCCGCAGCCGTAGCATGGGAGGCACGGGTAATAGTCATTCACGACTTGGTTGATCGCTTCGATGCACGTGTGAAACTCGGTGGGTGGGACTACGGGCAATGAGTGGTTGACCTTGAGCATCGCGTACCAATGCCCTTGAGCGACAGTGGGAAGTTGGCGGCGTAGGCCGACGGCCACCCATCCACCGTCGCAAGGCCGACCGCCATCAGCCTCGCGAGCACGATGTCGTCTTCGTCTTCGGGCAGGAACCGCTCCTTGCTCATGCTGCGCCTAAACGTTTCACGACGCCTGTCCGGTCACCGCAGGTGGATCTTCCGGATGCGAGCCCAATCGACGCACATCATCCGGATACACCCCATCACGACTCGCACCTGCGGCGGAAACGGCGGCGGCCAAAGGCGTTGTCGGGGGCTGGCACCTTCGGCCCTGTCGATGTCCTCCCCGCAGTTCCTTGAGCACTCCTAAGAAGTCCATCGGCCGTGAGAGCTGGCAATACATGAAGAAGCCATAGCAAGGAAGGTGTCTATTTGCGTTTGGTTTGGTGGAAGGTGCTTGGAATGTCCGAGGCAAAGCCGCGCGTCGCCGTAAGCTCGGCCGTAGCCTCGCGCCGCAGGTTTCGCAGACCTTCTGTTTGGCTGTTGCGTAGACGCGTCTTGGTCGTACTGAGGATCTGCAGCGAGCGTCGCCTGGGGTCTCAGCTTCGGACGACGGTACCTCACCAAAATTCTTGCTGATGCTGTCAAAGTGCGCTTCGTTGTTGCGCTGCTCGGCTAAGCGTTCGGAGAGCCGAGCGCAAAGCGGGTCGTAGCGCTCATGGATCTTTTTCGACTCTTTCTCTATGTGCGCCAACTCGTCATTGTATTGCCGGATCAAATCATTGCAGAGCGCTTGCTTCTGCTTGACCCGCGCCACGAGCTTGTCCAGCTCGCTGATCTACAGAGACGCCAGGTCAGAGCATGCCTCGGTGCAGTGGACCGACCCGAAGCTGCGCCAGCATGGGCGCATTACCCGTTTCATTGTCTTGACGCTCCATAAGGGTCACCCGAGCCTACGATCACGGCCGTGCAACGACAACACACCCACTCGCGAACCTTTTCATTGTTGTCGGACCCACTTGCGCGCTTCTACTTTCAGCATGAGCCGACGTCGGCGCAGGTGCCGCCGGACCTCCATCGTCTCTGCGGACAAATTGAGCATGAAACTGCCATGGAAAACCTGCGAAACTGAATGTGCATCTGTTTTCACGAGACCATGGGCGTCCGGATCACGACGCCGAGCGCCGCGAAGTCGTGAAGGCGATCGGCCGACGCGACGAAGGCGGAAGCTGCAGGACAGAGGAAAGGACAACAAAGAAGGGTGGACGCGCGCGTGTATTTCGCTGCGGGAAGACCCCGCAAGTAAATTATCCATAAATGAGACTGAAGAAGTCGTTGTGGATGTAGAACTGGCCCGGGGCATGCGCCACAAGCTGGAAGGTCTGCGCATACTGCAGCGGGTTGCCGTTGTCGATCTATCACAACGCGTAATGAGCCTCACTGGATTTTGCGTTGGTCATGGGCGTACGACGAGCTTGCCCGTGACGACGATGAGGATGGCATTGTCGCTCACAGAGGGCTGGATCACCGTCGTATCAACACGGTGCTGGGTCTGAGGCAGCTTGCTCAGCTTCTCCAGGATAGCCTGCTGACCCTGGAACGTGTCCTTGTCGAAGCTCAAGGTCGAGCTGTTGCTCTATTCAGCGCATGAGATCCGGTGCATGCCAAGCGCCTACGTAGAGAGACGCAAGGGCGGCGCGGTTGGCGTCGAACGTCGAGTAGTAGTGCTGCACGAAGGCGTTGCCGATGTCCTGGGCCGACATGATGCTCCTGCTTTCGCCGATAATCGGATTTTGAGCCACCGGATTTTGCGGGGCGGCCTGTCCAAGTGCGCTTTCCTCCCGCACTTAGCGCATGCATACGAGTTGCGCCGGGCATGATGCTGTTGTGCCTGCGCTTCGAGCGCTGCGTAGAGGTCGCCAATGGGCCATAGCGATCTTGTTAGATGCAGCGCGGCGTCCACTGAGCCGCGGGCCGCTGCAGTCGTCGGCAGCGTACGCCTCGCCCGTCTAAGTGCGCCGGCCAAAGCGTGGTGGAGGTGCGGCGGACATAGGAGGGCGCCTTCGTTTTGTGTGGTGGTTGGGAGTGACTCAAATACTCGGAAGCGACCATGTTCCGTGCCACGCGCGTCCTCGGCATGGCCGTCCAGAAGACGACGACGGGCCTCGTTGGCCTCAAGGTGAACCCCAACTGGCGCAACGACCTCATCCACCTCTACAACGAGACTCTTAAAGCCTCGGCGGTAGGATGCAAAGGATAGCACACCCATCACATGCTCATGGAATTGCTCTAGACGCATCTGCCCGATTGCCACTACCGTAAGTCGGTGGAGCAGATCACCAACTACCGCCTTAAGGTTGTGACGGACAACACTGATGTACGCACTTGTTGCACGACATTTGTTGCTTACCCGTGGCACAGGAGAACATCGTCGAGACCACCATCAACTGCGGCCAGGTCGAGGAATTAATAGAGCAGGCCGAGGACGAGTTGTTCTTGATCCCCAAGTACGCCGGTACGTCATCCTCCATCATGTCTTGATCAGGTCCCACCGTATCAAATAGAATGGCGCTTGTGGGAGCCGCCGGTCGTGCCTAAGGACCAGCAGTAAAGCGCCGCGAGGTCGTCGCATGGAACAAGGCCCAGCTACAACCTCAGCTCGATTGCGGCACTGAATAACGTGTACTCGATTGAACCTTGTTGTCGTTTATCGCTTTTTGCCCACTCAGCCCTCATCTCTTTGTGAGGCTGCCCTTCTTCATCCGCCCATGCCATCCAGCGCGCAGAACCGGAGGAATGAAATACATCGTGTTGCAACGCTTAGGTTTACGATCGGATCTTCCGACTTCTGGTGATGTTGGCCTTGATACCAGTGAGCTCGCCGCCGTAGCGCGCCGCTTCGCCCGTGCGCACCTCGCGCACCTGGCCTTTTCGTCGCACGAGCGCCTTCTGGTACTGGAGGCGCTTCTTGACGCGCGGGTTGCGGTTCACCTTGCTCTTGTGGGCCGTGAGCCCGCGGTTCTTGATCATCTGGTACGTGGCACCGCGCTTCTTGTCCTCGTCGTCGTCGCCCTCTTCCTCGGGGTAGTACGTCGGCTCGTGCGAGAAGAACGCTTCCTTGAGCTTCTTGTGCTTGGACTTGGTGGCGGCCACAGTCTCGTAGAACGCGTCTGCATCTTCGTCCACGGCTTCCTCCGGCTTGCGCTTCTTGGTCGCCTTGGGAACCTTGGCCGGCGTCGATTCCTCCTCCGCAGGCGCGTCCTCAAAGTAGCCGTCGAGCCCGTCGTCCTCGTCCTCGTCTTCGGGCACGTCGGTGGTGAGGAGGTCGTCGATCTGGCCCTCAAGACCTTCGTCGACGGCCTCGAGCGCGTTGAGTTTCTCGCGCATCTGCAGAATGTGCGTGAGGACCGGGTGGTCCTGCACGGCCTTCCCCGCAGCCTTGAGCTGCAAGTAGAAGCTGATGTTCATCGTGTAGTTGAGCAGCAGCGCCTCCTTCATTTGGATGTACGCGAGGCCATCGGCGTACTTGGCGGCGTGCTTGGTCTCGGCCCAAAGCGACAGCTTTTCGCGCGCGGGCTCGATAGACGTTGCAAGCACCTCCATGCACGCCTTGAGCTCTTCTAGCAGCCCCAGTAGTTCCGGTGACGTCCTACGTAACGGAGTGAGCTGGGGGCGGGCTGGCGGCCGTACTCCTGCACGAGAGCCAACTTCTGCTTCTTGGTCATCTTGGAGAAGTCCTTCTGCACCTTTTCCACGGGCTCTTCGCCGAAGAGAGGAATGTCTGCGAGCTCGTCGCCGACGCGGGCTTCCTCGTCGACGTCCTCCTCTGCGGCGTCCGTCGCGTCCACTGCAAAGTCATCTTCGTCCATCATCTCGGCCTGCTTGCGCTGGAGCTCCAAAGCAGCCTCCTCTTCGTCTTTGGCGGCCTCTTCTTGGTCTGAGAATCCTTCGTAGTCCGCTGTATCTGCCGAGTAGAACGCGTTCTTGGACGAGCCCCATTGGCCCGACATCTTGGCAATGCGCTCCTTCTCCTCCGAGAAGTCTTCGCCGTCATCGCTGTCAAGGTCGTCGCGCTCCTCGAGTTGATCTTCGTCGACTTCATCGTCATCTTCATCTTCGTCGCTGCTTTCTTGCAGCTGCATGACCTCTTGTTCACTCAAGTCGTCTTCGCTGTCCGAGTTCTCCTCCTCAAGCTCGTCCTCGGACGGGTCGTCGTGAAAGACCAGGTCGTCCTCGCGGGGCTTGCTGGGCTGCTTGCCCTTGCGCTGCGCCTCGAGCTTCTTGGCCAGCCGCCGCTCGCCCCCGCCATCGCCCGTCTTGGCGCTCTGACGTCCGCGTCGGCCCATGGAGATCGCGTTGTTTGGATGGCAACCCCCGGGGCTCTTCGATTGATTGGTGGCCAATCCACCGCACACGCGCTTCTCATTGGACGATAATTGGCCAATTAAATGCATCGAATATCAGAGCCGCCGGACCGAGCGGCGACACCGGCATCGAGGCTTCGGCAACGACGCCTGCAGGACGAGGCATAGAGGCCGCGATGGAGCGCCGGCCGGCCACGAGGGCGAAAAGCGCCGAACGGGCTTCTTCGACGTCGAACGAGGACTGCGCAATCATGTACAGCGTGTACAGCTGTGAAGCATCGACGAACACTTTCATCTCCACGGTTGTAGTTCGATAAGCATGCACAAGGTCGTTGGTGTCGAGGCGTACGCAGGCTGATCACATCTGCCGAGCGTTGTTTCGATGTCCATAGCGTTTGCAGAAGATTGCGCGGGTTAATCACTTCCTTCCGAGGCGAACATTGCCCGCCGTTTCACGGCCAGAGCTCCATTAGCCATCAAACGCTCGCGGTCTCCAGGCACCGAAGCTCTCTCAAGCGTCGTCGAGACGATCGCGAAGTCATTTCTCTATTGTTATCCGCACGTCGTGCTTCCATCTCGTCCAGCTCAAGCTTTTCGAGAGTTGACACATCAGCACTGTCGCGCATGTATGGCAATGCATAGCGGTGTACGAGCTTCAAGCACATTTTGACTCACTTACCAAGTCCAAGCGGACCTCGTATGAAAAGCCTCAGGGGGCTCATTGAACAAGTCAAGTCTGACACTTTGGCCCCTTAGCTTTAGTAAGGTTCGCCCTGTCAGCAGCACTTTGGTCGCCTCTTCAATATTCTGTGGCTTCGAGGTTCCGAGAGCTGCTCATCATCCAAGCTCTCATGCGTCTCCACGCCAACGCTAACGCAAAGCATGCGGCGCGGCCCATTTTGTGGGACTCATTTTGGTCATTATTAAATGATGGAGTATCGTGATATAAAATGTTATCAAATATACATTATGATAGGTTTGTAAATATCGAATGTAAAAGGTTAACGTGGGGGTCGCGCGACAACGAAAGCGGCGATGTCGTCGGACGAAGGCGAGGCACCTGTGGAGGCGCCGGCAGAAGTGCCCGGCGAGGTCAACGTGGCAACGGTACTAAGCGCTGTCAAGGCCTATAAGGAGCGGTGCGTTCGGCTTGAGACGCTCATCGCCCAGCAAAAGCACACAATGCAAGCACTCGAGGAAGAAAACAACAAGATGAAGCGTATCATGGTCGGTGCCAAGCGCAGCCTCGAGAACAAGAAGGCCGCCTGTGAAGCTCTACAACAGCAAGTCCTCGAGCTCAAGGCTGCGGAGAAGAAGCGCCCCGACACCACCACAGACACCGCGCGCCGCGAACCCCGTCGCATCCTGCAAAAAGTCAAGCAGGCGATGCCGCTAGGCCCAACGCTGCTCTGGTGCCTGGTCGAATACGCAAGCGACAATGATCTAGACGAAGACAACAAGCCGTCGGAATGCGGTTGGGTCTCCTTTCGCTCGGAGGACGACCTTCTCGACTACGTCCGCAAGACCAGCGGCGAGCCGCTCCGCGTCCCCGAGCAGTCCCTGCCCCCTCCTGAAGTTCACGAAATGGTTGCCGCCCCGCGCCACCGCCTCTGACGCCCATCGTAGAAACAAGAGCTCAGCGAGGAGCTTGAGCGCGTCCAGGAAGAGTTCCGCCGCTACCGCGTACGCGCCGGTACGTCCACACTTCCTTCCACTGCCAGCTCATCCCCGCCGTAGAGATCACAAGGAAACAAAAAGAGGCCGAAATCCGCAAGGTACGTCTGCTCATGAATCGGGCCTGACCCACACTTGCCGTAGATGACGGCATCGACGCTCGCCCGACAGCAAGAGCACCTCGCGGGCTCGGACGTGCAGTCGGAGTTGCAGGCCGCGCGTTTGCAAGTGCGTCGCCTCGCGCAGCTACAAACAGCGGCCGAAGAGAAGGCACGCGCTGCCGTGTCCAACGCCGCTCACATGCGATGTAGGACGCCGAGTGGAGCGACAAATACGCCAAGCTCCAACGAGAGTTCGACAAGCTCAGCGGGACCATGGGCGAAACGGTGTTAGCCATGGAGTGGCGCGAGCGGTAAGCTGCTTGCTCGCGCGGATACTTACGGCGGGCGTAGCTACGAGGCCGTGGCGAGGGAGAAAATGGAGCTCGAAGCCAAGCTGGCGTCGTCCGATGCGAGCTTCCAGCTGGCGCAGGACCTCGAGGGCAACGACATTGCGAAGCTCAAGACCGAGTTCGCGCTCTACCGCAAGCGGGCCATGGCCGTCGTGGAGCAGAAGGAGAAGGAGCTGCAAGCCGCGCGCAGCCAACAAGGGTACGTCCCGCCGGCCACCAGGGCTCATGGGTCGACAGGGAGGCGCCGCGGTCAGGCTCGGGGTTCTCGTCCGCTGGCTTGCGCCGCATGAGTAGTTCCAACAGCCTCAGTGGCTTCGAGACGTCGCCACACGCGCCGACAACGAACGAGTACCTGAAAAACATCGTCGTCAAGTACATGAGCACGGACCACGCCGAGGTACGGGAGATGGGGCGGCGGCCGTCTCATGGCTCCGCAGGTGAAGGAACACATGGAGAAGGCAATCGCGACGGTGTTGCAGTTCTCGCCGGCGGAGCTCAAGCTCATCGAAGACAAGCGGCACGCGGGGGCATCGAGCTGGGCGCTGTGGTGACCGCAGGCACACGGACGTGCGTAACTAGAACACGTGGCTTTGCGTCGTGTTTATGGAGGCGCGAGGCGCGGTTGCAGTTGGGTCTGCGACCATCGCGGCATCACCGGCAGCGGGAGAGTCGGCGTATCCTTGCGGTTGAACCTAGCAAGGAGCTGGTTCCGCATCCTGGATGCCATGTTGAAGCTTTTGCCGCTACACATTGAAACACGTGCCAGCCGCGCTGTCGCACGTGTGCTATGACGTGGACGCCACCCAGTCGGCGGATGATTCTTGAGACTGGAATGGGTATTGTTGAAGCGCACAAGATTCAGTCAGAAGATCCCTTCAACATTCGCCGCGGCTCTGGGTGCGGCGCTGCCCACAAGCCTCCCGGGGCCGGGTCTCGTGCTGGGGCGACGGCCGCCCGACGCGCTTCTGCTGGCGGCTGCCAGGGGCCGCACCTTATCCGGCAAAGATCCCATAACCTTCCACGGTGGAACACTTGAAAAATGTATGCTGCCCTTGAAGTTGGCTGTGGCACCGGCTGTCACATTCCGCAACCAGCCGGCAGCAGCGCAGCGGCCGTGTCCCACGCAGGAGCAGGCAGCCGAGGATGACGGAGAAGGGCCCAAGCATCTCACTTTCCAACATCCCGCCTCCGAGCAACCTAACCCACACCCGCGGAACCGGCCACTCTCCAAAACATCCAACCATGACCCAGGACCGCGCCCCGACCCACCCCCAGCACCTCGCCGCCGCCGGCAAGGCTGCCACGATGCCCGTCATCAGCGCCGAGAAGGACGATGTCGATGTGATCGCCGACTTCTTGAAGGAGGCCACGACCTACCGCCCATCGATTCTCGTCGTGTGCGGCTCGGGCCTCGGCTCGCTCTCCAAGTGCCTTGAGAACACCATCACGATCCACTACAACGACATCCCTCGCTTCCCCAAGTCGACGGTCGTTGGCCACGCCGGCGAGCTCGTCTTCGGCGAGATCGGTGGTGTCCAGGTCGTGTGCATGCGCGGCCGCTTCCACACGTACGAGGGCCACGACATCCGTAAGACGACGCTTCCCATCCGCGTCATGAGCCTTCTCGGCGTCAAGTTCCTCATCGTCACGAACGCCGCCGGTGCCCTCAACGAAACTTACAACGTCGGCGACGTCATGATCATGGCCGACCACCTCAACATGCCCGGCCTTGCCGGCAAGCACCCCCTCGTGGGTCCCAACGACGACCGTTTCGGCGAACGTTTCACGCCGCTCTCGGACGCGTACGATGTCAAGCTCCAGAACCTCGCCTGGCGCATGGCCAAGCAGCACAACATGACGGACAAGGTCCGCCGCAACGGCGTCTACTGCTTCGTCTCTGGCCCCACGTACGAGACGCCCACCGAATGCCGCCTCCTCCGCCTCGTGGGTGGCGACTCGGTCGGCATGTCCACCGTGCCCGAAGTCATCGTCGCGCGTCACTGTGGCATGAAGACCATCGGCCTCTCGCTCATCACCAACAAGGTGGTCATGCCCGGCACCCAGCGCACGGCGATCCCGGCCTCGCACCAGGAGGTCCTCGACGCCGCGCTCGCCACCCAGACGCAGCTCGAAAACTACGTCAAGGACCTCATGGTCGCCATCGGCACCGGCTACGACGACGCCTCGCTCTCGGAGCTCGTTGACGAAGAGTAAAGCCACCCACTAATAACTAGATGTTTAATAAATTTCCCTACACTCGACGCAACACCTTGATGCGGCCATCGTAGCTGGCGGTGACCACGTAGCCGGTGCAGGCCTGGACGTGGACGTTGTCGTCGGCGGTCGCGGGCAGCGGCGCCAGAGCAAACGTGCTGGCCGGTGCGAAGAGCGCGACTGTCACGACTCCGTTCGGGGCGTCGGCCGCTTTCGCCGCCATGAGCCGCCTCCACCCGCCACTGCGTACCTGCAAAGTACTCGTAGCTCTGGTTGCGGTCGAGTTTGCCGCCTATCAAGAGATGGCCGCCGTGGGTGGCGGCCGCCGCCTTGTTCCAAATGTACACGTTGCCGTTTTCGGAGCCGCAGATGACGTGGTCGCCGTCTTGGCTACCAAGCGTCAGCCAAGCCGACGGTGGGGGGGTACCTGAAGCGGCCTTTGATCTGGAGGAACTCGTTGCGAAGGCCTTTGTACTTGCAGACGCGAGAATAGTTGTCGACAGAAAAGAGACGCATGCGCGAATCGTTGGTCGTGACAAGGAACAGCTTGCCTTCGGGCGTGAACTCGATGCCCGTGACCTTGCGGCCCTTGCGCGTGGCCCCGCGCGCGTTACGGCAGTCGATTTGCGTATAGTAGTTCATGGCTTGGTGGTTGTTCACTTGGTAGAGGATGCACTGGCCATGGAGGAGCCCCACGATGACGCGCGAGCCCGACGGGTGGAAGGTCGCGGCCGTGATCATCACGGGCGTCTGCACGTACGACACGACGCAGCCGTCGGGGATGTTCCAGATGCGCGCCTTGTTGTCGAAGCAGCCCGAGAGGAAAAACCGATCGTCTTTCGGGTGGAAGTCGACGGCCGGCACGCTGTCCGGGTGCTGGAACACATGCAGACACTCGTCCTTGGAAACGTGCCACAGTCGCACGGTCTAGCTCCCGTGGGCTCGCCGCGAGCGACGGCGACGACGTACCTTGTCCATGGAGGCCGACAGGATGAAGTTGCTGCGGCTCCAAGCTACGTCCACGATCGGCATCGTGTGGCCCTAGACGAGCGTAGGCGCGGCTGTGGGTAGGCGGGTACCGTGTACGCCTGTTCCGGCGTCTCGAGGAAGAGCGGTCGAGGAGCAGGGCCGCCGCCCGCGTGCACCTTCCACACGCGCAGGATGGCATCTTGACCGCCGGTGACGAGGCGAGCACCGTCGGGACTAAACTTCATGGTCCAGATCGTGCCGTGGTGCTGGGTGAGGGTCTGCACGACGGAGAGCCCGCTAAATTCGCGCTTTTCCTTGTTGACCGCGCTGACCTACGAGCGTGAAGGTGGCGACATGGGAAACTGCTCCGTACGTGCACGACGCCGGCCTTGTCTTTGGCGTTGGTCGGGGAGGGCTTCTCTTTCTTCTTAAAGGTCATGCGAAGTCGGGCTTTAAGGGACGTCTTGGGCTTCTCGTGGAGCTGGCACAGTGGGCACAGAAACGCGGGGATGAAATGAATACCTCAGGGTCGTCGCTCTCTTCGGGCGGTGGCGGCTCAAAGTTCTGCGGGAACATTGAATAGCAGTCGACGGGATGCGCATCAAGCTCGCGAATATCGTAGACTTCTCCAGTGTCTTTGTTGCGTACGACAAAGACGTCAACGGGTTCTTCCTTGGGCACCGCCGTCGACGGAGGACGCACCGAATCTTGTTGCTCCGGAATCGATGGCAAGTCCGCTGGTAGCCATGAATGACCTGCACTGTATTGTCAAGGTCGTACCAGCCTTTGCTGGCTTGCTCGGTACGATGATGGACCCCCGTGGCGATTGCCCGTCGTCACCGTGTGCGTCGTAGAACTACGAGCGCATTAGGTTCGCTGCATCAGAACCACGCACGTCTTCGTCGGACGCGCCCGTCGTCTCGTCCGACGACAAGGACCGCGGCCGCCCTAGCTCCGGCTTGTCGAGCTCCCTTCCCTCGGCGTCCATGGTCGAGATGCTGGGCGAACAGCCGAGAATCCGAAACTGGCGCCGGTTGTGCATCCGGACACAGTTCGGCGGAAGATCGTGGGTCCATCGGCCGTCGGGCGGCCGAGCCCGACTGCTGGGTGCCCATCAAGCAAGCAAAACGTTACGTGCACTCGCCATGGCTTCGTGGCAATGGAAGAGAAAGCGTCTTTCGAGTCGCTGGGATCAAGTGTGCATGCATGAGGATATCAAAGTCTGTGTGTGATCTGTCGTGGATGCGCAGTACTGCTCTCGGCGGTCCCTGTCATCGACAGCAGCAAGGTCGTCGCATTGACCATGGGAGCGTGACCGACCGTAGTTGCTTGAGCTACCGCCTCGGCGTCACGAATGTTATGAACCACTCGTTTCGTCAACTTGATTCATTTTCCCATCTTGAGTCGTGTGAACCGGGTCGCATCGCGATCACGTTGCCTCCTACAGCGCTGTTGCACAAGCAAAATGAAGGCCAGCGATGGATTGCAGGAGCAAATGCATCTGTCAAAGGACGACCTGCAATAGGAGAGCGCTGCATCGGGCAACGACCAACGGGCAAAGGCGTTCGGAGCGACTTTTGGGGACAATTGGAGCGTCCAGTGCATTACCTTGATCGCTTTCGGAGCGCAGTGCCGCATGATTGCCATGCTGTTCAGGACACCGAGAGATGATCCATAGACTGGGCACAATGGAGCGGTCGCATGCTCAGACATTTTCACGCCGCTCGCCCGATCGGTCGAAATGGTGGTATCCTGTCACCCATCCCAGCCGAGGCGGAGGCTGACCGAGCTCAAGCCAACGCCCTAATGCCGGATCTTCGCATCAATCCAAACGAGGGCTGCTTTGTGATGAGGTCGCTCCCTTTTGGGCCTCCAATTGCTCCAGCCAAGAAGGATCCAACACAGTGTGCTGTGATGGTCCTCGCTCCAGTTCACACCACTTCCGCCGATACCGCGATTCCAATGGCATTTCGTCGAAGAGTCCAAACCACCGGACGAACTGCCCCCAAAATCGCTCCAAAATAGCCCTCACCCAACGATTGCTTGCGTTTGCAGCGTGTGTCGAACAGACTCCGCAACCGAACGCAGACCTTTCACGGGTGGCTGCTTCTCTTGTATGCCGTGTCTCGGATCGACACAAACCACCGTGATATCGCTGCGGCCTTTCACCCTCCAAAGCTGCCCATGCACCACTTGGCCCTCCAGCGCCATGGCCTCGGGCGTCACGGCATAACTTCAGGACGCTCGGCGACGGTTGTCGCTGTCGGTGTTGGCTACCGAAGCTTTTTCGCCCTTCATCTCAGATCTATGGGTCTGTCGACTGTCATCTTCTTTCTGCTCACAGACACTAGCCACTGATCGAGTTTTGCTTCGAGAGGACGTCGCTCTGGAGGTGGCTAATTGGGTGACAGGACAAGCTATACGTAGAGGTCGGGACAGATACACTGTAGCTTCGGCTCCCGTTGGCTCCTTGTCACTTTAGATCGCAGCACTAATCTACTCTCCATCAAGGTCTCAGCGCTATGCATACGTCGTCAATGTGTTCTTGTGACTTGAAACCCGCGTGCTTCTCGCCTTGACCGCTCTTGCCGGCTTCATAACAATTGTGGGTCATTCGTTTTGAGCCGTTCCAGCACATCGTACTGCGAATGGAATCATAAAGCATCTCAGCGTCTTCACCGACAGCGTTGACAGTGGCTTCCGACTCAAATGTACCTTCGGCACTGCAAGTGCTTCAGGTCGTGCTCATCGGCCTGAAGCTTGACAGTTCTCTCGGTGGGTCTTGGCTGACCGTGTTGCTTCCGACGTGGCTGCCAATTGCTTTCATGGCAATCGTTTGTGTACGTACAACCTCCTTGGCAACACTCAAGGCTATGATAGCCCATTTGCCTACCCATTTTTATCCTGTGCGTTGGCGTCGAGGAAGGGTCGCCGCGTCGCTGGTGCTTCGCCCTCTCGACGAGTGCCGCATTCGCAGCTTTAATTGGCTTGCTCGGCGGTCCACAACTGCTCATCGTGCTGCGCCTCCAGTACTTTACCTTCTCAACAATGTGGATCTGCCTGCCGTGGATCATTCTGTACGCCCTCGTGGTGCTTTTCGTAAGTCCTCCATCATGATACATGTAGCTAAGGGGAGGCAACTGTAGGTCGGATACAAGATCGCCCTCATGACGTTGAGAGGCAGCTCGACGACAACTATTGACTCCACCAAAATGGAAACCACGGTTTAGAGCTGGAGCTGGCGAGTACGCAATGAAGCTCAAGATTATGTGAGAAACAGCACGCCATACTAAAGTTGTACGTTATCGAGAAAGAAGCAATAATTTTCTCATCAAATATTTGGCACTGGTATTAAACTGCGGAGACTTGAACCACGCAAGATGTGAGGGCCTACGCTCGACTGGAAACATCGGTGGGTGCAGTTAAGCGATGAGACCTGCGAGTTGAATGGTTCCCATGAGCCACGTCTACTGCGATGTAGGTCGAGAGAATTGAAGTTCGTCGAAACGCCCCGAAATCCTCCTCAATGCCTGATATGAGCTTCAAGCGTTCAGCTGCGGGTCCTGAATTGTGAGCGTAGTTTGACAGATCTGTCTGTCGAAATTCGTTGATCCATCGTATGCTCAAATAATCGACACTTGGCTCCGGTCGCCTTGGTGATGAGCGCACCAGTAAAATGGACTTGGTGGTGGACACCAGTGTAAACGCTGCTGTCGTCGACGTTTCCCCTACACGCACGGCAAGTCTAAACAATTCCCATTGTTCTTCTCGAACCTTCGAGGTGCCTTGCCTCTAACACGACGTCCATCACAAGTCGGCATGGGTGGCTTTGCCCAGTGGCACCCAAGCGCTTTTCAGGACTTTGCCGACGCCGTCCGGCGTCCAAGAGACATCTGTAGCTTGGGCGTCCAGTCCACGACCTCGCCATTGAAAAAGCTTCGGGCGCCGTGCCTCGTGAGTGCCTCGGACGTTTCTAGTTTTTACGTACCAAATCAAACATTCCGCACCTCGGAATCAAGCTACTGCGCTCAACGTGATTAGTGCAACGAGATTAGTGCAGCGATGTCAACATGGGCGCGTCAATGACGACGCCCTCGAACGGCAACAACGGTAGTAACACGACGAAAGTGATCACCGGCATAGCAAGCATCGTCGTGCTGGGCTATGGCTGCTACCAGCGGAAGAATCCGCATGGCGCTGTCTGCATCTGCGGCCCTCCAACTGCCACCTCAACACGAGCATTTCATGAGGAAGCATTAGTTGTCATGGGCCAATCACGTGAGAAAAATTTGCGGCTTCTTTCCCTCCATGAGAGTGAACTCGGTCGTTCAAAATTCCCACTCCCGGTTGCCTGCACTCCACAACCCAGCGGCAGATGATGCATGCGAGTCCTTGGCCTTCGCAATGTTATGAAAACCTTGAAGCGGCTGTCCAAGATCTTTTGGAACAGACAGAGTGGAGACACAGACCAGTTCTTTTGTCGACATTTTTGTGACTACCATATGAGCACGCACAAGAGGCAGCTTGGTACAGTAGTTGTGTAAGATCTCTTTGCATTTGTCAACAATCATCGACATGACCAAGTTACCTTCGTTAGCCAACTTATCGCGCCAAGGCAGCGTGGATGCCATCAAGTCTCAAGGTGGCATCGTTGGGGGCGTCACAAAATTAGTCGAGGGCGCTTTGCGACAGTCCCTAAATATCGCCTTTCGCCTCTTACTAGTCCTCCTTTGCGTTATCGCACTGACGCCAGTTATTCTATTCCCTCGTACGTGCTGCTTCCTTCACCGGATACCAACTCCAGCCTTTAGTGTTTGTCGCGCTCAAGATTGACGCAGTCATCGACTGGAGCTGGGCGAGTGCACTCGTTCCACTTTGGATTATTCACGTATTGGGGTTCATCACGACCGCTCTCTTTTCGGAAACAAGGTGCAGTTGGTGGCTCATTGAGTTCGCATCATTCCGGTCATTGTAGATATGCCGGGCCTGGGTACATCTTGGTTATCACTGGGCATATTTTCATTGCCCTCCGCCTGGACGAGCACATTGACTGGAAGTGGAGCATCATTTTTCTACCATTGTACCAGGGATGCATACTCGACATTTCCCTTCAAACATTTGTCTCGGCCTTGCAGACGCTTTTCCTCGGTCTCAAGCTTGATGCAATCGTGCACTGGTCGTGGCCCGTTGTTCTCATCCCGACAATTATCGTCGTGGGCGGAGTGTCCGCCTTGCTGGTAACGATTCATTATCGGCCATTGTGTTCACTTAAACAAATAGGTCGTCGGCTCGGTCGTTGCATCAATGACGATCCATATCTTGCTGGGCTTACTAGCCCTTGTCGGCTCCACGATGCTTGTGGGTCTTTGTTTTGGACCGTACCTGCTCGCCCTCCTTCGGTTGGAAACATACTCGTACCCTGCCATTTACATTGTGCTACCGTGGCTTATTCTTTTTGGCCTTGCTGTCGTCGTGGTACTCCTCTCAACCAATGATCAGCGCAAGTGTTTACCACTCATTCGTAGGCTGTCGTAGTGGTCGTTTGCGTGGACTTTGGCGAAGCGATCGATTCCGACGACGACAAAGGCTCCCCGACGGGAGACTTCGCACAAGCCGCCTGATTTAACACCCGTAATACTTGACATGTACTTGTTAATTATATGAGGGTCAGCCAAACGGCCGAGCTAAATGGGCAATTAAATGATACGCCTCTCGAGGCTCTCAAAGTCCATCGACGAAAAGAGCTTCGGCGAGTGTATGCCGCCCAGCGCGCGCGATGTTCCACGATGATGTAGATGGCTTCGCGGCCCTTGCGGACTATCTGCGCTGAGGCCATTTCCCAGTAATTGTACCAAGTCGCAAGGACCGTCTATGCGATCCATCTCCTGCAAGACGTCGTGATGCTCTCTCGTTCTGCCACGTCACGAAACGCTGTGCGACTGCTCTGGATTGCACACAAACCTCGAATCTGAGAGAACCGTTCCAAAACAATACAGCCCAAGGTGCGGGACAAAATCAATGCTTCATGTTGTGAAACATTGTTCATCGGTGGGTGATGCACCAGATTATCCCACCGACATTTGATTATTTGGACAACGAACGTCAGGAACAAAAATCATGTTTTTCCGCCTTTGCTCACGCTCCATCAATTTCCCTCGCAGGTCGAACTTAAAAGAGATTTTCGCCAAATTGACTTTTGCAATTCATCCGAGATCCACTTTGGTCTTTCTGCAGGTCGCACTTAAATACGCCAGCTTGAAGGTCCGAAATGTGCCGAGAGTGACTCGGAACGAGCACGTTAGAAGCGATGAAGCAAACTGGATTTTGACGGCTGTACCGTCGTGATGTAGACTGCGTACAAACTCGTCCGAGCAAAAGATATCGCACAAACGGATGCTGCAAGTATCGATGATACGTTGCCTTGAAATAGAGAAATGTCGGTTTAAAAGTGGCATCTGCCGAAGCTACCTTTTCTGGAATATCGCACTTAACGCGTGAGGCGAATCTTTCGCCATTTTGCAAGTTGACCATGGCCGACGAACGCTTCGACGGGCTTCTCCTGCAGATGGCACAGGCGCAGCAGGGCATCGAGCCCATGCTCACGGGTGTCTTTTCCTTCCTGCGTCGCAAGACGGACTTCTTCTCTGGAGCCTCGCAAGACAAAATTGAGCAGATGGTGCTCACTGTTGTCCGGCGGGAAGCGGCGCTGGCCGAGCGTGAACGCTACGATCGCAAGCAGCAGGAAGAGAAGGAAAAAAAGAAGCGTGCTGAGGACAAAAAGAAGAAGGATGCAGAAGAGGCTGCTCGCAAGGCTGCAGCGATGGAATCGCGGTTTGAAGAGCTACCGGACGACGCACCTGTGTCAGCCCCGACACCGGTCGTCGAGGCCAAGCCGGCAGCCAAGACCGTAACGTCAAAGCCGAACGATCCCGCTAATGACGATGATGACGATGACTCGAGCCCACCCCTTGAAGGCAACGGCGGCAAAACGGAGCACTATGTCTGGACGCAAACTCTACAAGAGGCACATGTGTCGATTCCTGTTCCCGAGGGCACGACGTCTCGCCAAGTTGCGGCTGAAATCCGCTCCAAGACGCTTAAGGTCGGGCTAAAGGGCCAACCTCTCATCGTGGACGGCGAACTCCACAAGCGCGTCAAGGTCGAGGACAGCTTCTGGACCCTCGAAGACGGCAACCGCATCTGCATCTACCTGCAAAAGGAGAACCAGGTTGAGTGGTGGAAGTGCATTATCCAGGGAGACGCCGAGATCGACACGAAGAAGGTGCAGCCGGAGAACTCGAAGCTCAGTGACCTCGACGGCGACACTCGGCAGACAGTCGAGAAAATGATGGTACATCTCTCTCCCGAGCCGAGGCCTGACGCGTGCGTAGTTTGACCAGCGCCAGAAGCAAATGGGGCTGCCCACAAGCGACGAACTTAACAAGCAAGAGATTTTGAAGAAGTTCATGGCCGCGCACCCGGAAATGGACTTTAGCAAAGCTAAGCTCAACTAACTTGTCGCCGACGGCTCCCCGCCTCTTTGATGCTGCCAGATACGAAGGATGGAGACCCGAGGCGGTGATTCCAAAGGGCCTCAAGGACGTCTTGGAGGTGGTACAACACTTTAAGAAACTTAAGTCTCGTGGTGTCCAACTATTGCCCATGGCCTCGAGTGTTGTCCTACTCCTTGGCTCACTCTGTCGATGGATGCAGCCCCACCGGCTTCGACTTGTGCACGTTGAGCGAACCGTCCTGGAGGCCATTCACTGCGCCGTCATCTGTCGTCGCTTCGACAAGCACCAGGAAGTCCAGCGCTCTACAACCACTGCTGCCATCGACGAAAGAACAAGGCAAAAAGAAGCTTATTTAAACGCGGAGATATCCTTGACCAGGAACAAACTTTAGCGGCTTGCTCTGCTTGGGCAAGGGTGCTTCAGGCGTCTCGGCGATCGAAACCCCGGCCTCCGTCGACGGCGGGCAGATCGCGATGTACCTGGCATAGCCGCCGAGGCCACCACGCAGCTTGGGGAAACCCATTTGCACCAGGCAACCGGAGGCCGGCACACCATCCATGTTGGCGACACCTTCTGCTTGCGTGTAGCCGTTCTGGAGCAGCCACGCCTCCGACTCGAGCGTCGGCGTCGTGTCGGTGTCGAGCGGTTCGTGGCCGTGGAACAAAATGGATCGGTTCAGGTGCAGGAACTGGACCGCCTCCAGCGACTGCCCCGGGAACGGAAACGACGCCGCGAGGACGGTCGCGTTCACGACGCCCCACTGCTTGGACCAGTCGGAGCGCACAAACACCACGGCGCCAGGCGGGATGCGCGTTGCGTGCGCCTCCTCCCACTCAAGGATGTCGGCGACTTGCAGCTGGTAGCCGGCGTCCTTGCATACCTTCTTCGTGACGTCGAGCACCACGAGCGGGCGGACGGCAAATGTCGGCGGGAGCTCGTCGATCGCGGCAAAGTCGGGGTTCCAATGGGCGGGCGGGTCGAGCTGGGTGCCGAACTGGTCGGTCTCGAACCGGTAAGCCATGCACGCGGAGCCGTCGACTTCCCACGAGTACGCGACCCCCGTTCGCTTGTCCACGGCTTGGCGAAACTGCGCCGGCGGCGTTGTGAAGCCCGCCCACACGGGCGTGTCAGTCGTCAATGTGTGTGTGAGGTCGATGTACTTGGCGCGGCGGATGGATTTCTCGTACGTCGGCCAGAGACTGTCTGAGCCCTTTGTCGGGGCCGCAACGGGCACGGCCGACGACAGGCTCTGCGCGCGGCGGTAGCCTTGCACTGGGTCGTACACGAGTGGTGCCGGCTGCTTGAGCATCGGGGCCTCCGGGGTGGATCCGATGCGGAATCCGTGCGTCCAGGATGACGGGCAAATGGCCACGAACCGGGCATAGCCGCCGAGGCCGCCGCGAAGCTTGGGGAAGGACATGCTCACGAGACAGCCAACGGGGGCCACGAGGTCGAGATTTGTGAGACCTTCAGCCTGCGTGTACCCGTTGCGCAGCAGCCACGCCTCGGTCTCGAGGTCAGGCGTCGTGTCCGCGTCGAGCGGTTCGTGGCCATGGAACAAAATGGACCGGTTCAGGTGCAGGAACTGGACCGCTGCCAGCGATTGCCCAGGAAATGGAAATTGCTCGGACAGCTCCGCGGGGTCGGTGGTGTCCCACTGCTTGGACCAGTCTGAGCGCACGAACACGACGGCGCCCTGCGGGATGCGTGTTGAATGCGTGCGTTCCCAGGCACGCACGTCGGCAACCTGCAGTTGGTACCCAGGGTCTTTCTTCACCTTATCCGTCACGTCGATGACCACGAGCGGGCGCAGCGCAAACGTTGGCGGTAGTTCATCGATGGCAGGATACTCCGGATTCCAGTGCGCGGGTGGGTCCAGCTGCGTACCGAGCTGGTCAGTGTGTAGCTCGTACGCATTGGCAGCGAAGCCATCCGTCGCCCACGAGAACGGCACTCCCGGCGCCGACACGTTTGTTGCTCGGAGGAAAGCTTGCGGCGATTCATCCCCAATCCACACCGGTGTGTCCGGAGTGATGGTGTGCGTCAGGTCGATGTACGTGGCGTCCACAAGGTCTTCGTCGTAAGCAGACCACAGCCCGCGGCGGCCACACTCCCGCTGGTGCGCCGCAAAGCTGAGCACCCCACTGGCCACGACACTCTGGACGGCGGCCACGGCGACGCCCGCTTGCAGTGGGCGCATGACGCTAAGAAATGCTAAATGATCTTCCATAGCCAAATCCTGTTGTATCCGGAAATTCCGGATATCTACCGATCACATGCGATCACATTGAAGCCCTGCGGACGAATACCAGGATTCCTTGCGTTATAACAACTCGCCGGGCCCCTCGTGCGTCCTCAAACGAAGATCGCCGGTCTCGGTTGGCACCGTCGTCGGGGGATCCAGTGTTATAACAATTTCGAATGCACGCACGCCATCCGGATGGTCGGCGATCTTACCGGTTAACCGTTTGCCGATTGCCGTTGCGATCACCCGAATTCACGACGAAGGAAATTGGAACAAGGCGCATGCGCCTGGAAGATGATATGCTCGATGGAGCCGCTTCGCCAGGTCACTCTAATGCGCTCGTCGCGAGGACTGCCGTGGAGAGGGCCCTGGGAGCCGTGCACCCCTGGAGTTGCACAATCGCAACGGTGGTAAACCGGATGGGTCCGGATAGCAGCTGCGATCATCTTGGACGATGTGGCGCCGAACGACGTTGGTGGCGGCACCGCGCCGATGGTTGTCGACGACGGCACTGTCGAATGCTGATGCGCTTGTTGCATTGATAAAAGAGGCAAATGGAGACGATGACGATGCGCGCGACTTTCTGCGGGCGGCGCCGGTGGTTGACCTGACGGTCACTGACGCATTCGGCTCGACTGCCCTGACACTTGCGGCCCGCGGCGGCCACCTAGAGCTCTGCCGAGACCTACTTCACGTCATCGATGCGCCATCGAGCATCGGACCCCGCGAGGTGGTTCTCAACCAGGCCAATATGTTTGGCTCGACACCACTTATGTGTGCGAGTGCGTCCGGACACAGTGCCATTGTGGGTGTCCTGCTCGCGGCCGGGGCGGACGTTAACATCAAGACTCGGTACGGCTCCACAGCTCTCAGCAAGGCCGCTGAGGCCGGACATGGTGTCATTGTTGACCAGCTTCTGGCCCATGGCGCGTCGGTGACCGAGAACGCACTTGGGAAGACGCCGTTCGATCTGGCGCTCGCCAAAGGCCACGTCCTCCCGCAGCTTGAGCAACGCTTATCTGCAGCGAAAGCGGACGAAGCAGCGGTGGAGCCGACCGTGGAAATAGCTCGCGTCACCAGCTGGAGAAGTGCGACGCTCATTGAATGTCGGCTCGAGGCCAGCGACGAGGTAGTCCTGGTACAGAAAGAGGCGACCCAGCGAACACCTATCAACGCAACGTTGGAGTTATCCCTCACCGACGATCGCTGGTACATTGTATCTGCTCCAGTGGCGAAGCGCCCTGCGAAGCAACGCTGCCTGCACCCTCGGCGGCCGTTCGACAAGAAATGCGTCGACTGTCCTGAGCGACGATAGACCGTGCTGCTCACCACTTTACATCCAGGGCCGTGTGCACTGGTTTTATCGTCAACATATCTGAGCGCGAGCCACCAACAACACGATTTGTTTGCTCTTCGAGTCATCGGGCAGCCCATCGCTAGTCCAGGGCAAACATGCGAGACTCGCATGCTATGAAGGTGATACGATGGCACATTATATCCACATTATACAACATCAGCCGGTTCTTAGAAGCCACAGCCACCTACTTGGTATAGAACTTGACCACTCCAATCCCCAATAGCGCCAAAGCCGCTGGGATAAAAATGCCCAGAAGGTACCACGCCGGCGGAGCCTCTTCGCAGCCCTGGCCACCCGCGAGAATGGTGCAGCTGGTGGCGTCGTACATGGACATCATCATGCCTGTGATCGAGACGGACAGGATCGTGATGAAGGCGAAAAAGAGGAAAGCGGCAACGCGGGGGTAGCTGCCACCGTTCTTTTTGAGCTCGGCGACCGCGTCCTTTTGCGCCGGCAGGAGGACAATGAAGAAGCAGCCCACGATCGTAGTCGTGTACCCGATGACATATGTCCAGGCGACGTCCGTTCGAATGTCGGGGGTGTCGGCCTTGATGCGCGCGGTTGTGATGTTGAACGGAACGTTGGCCACGTTGGTGATGATGCTGGTGAACATGCCAGGAAGGTTCATGACGGTCGTCACGAGGCCGTACATGACGCCTTCGTTGCCGACACCTGCGAGTTCAGCAATGACAAACATGCCCACCATCGAGTTCATGGCGTTGGGAATCTTTTCGGCGATGGGCACCCCGAGATAGAACCACTGGTCTCGAACAACATCAAAGATGGTGAGGAAGACGACAACCGCGTCGACGGCGTTGGTAAAGAGCGTCGTCCAGAGCGTCACGGTGCGCCAGTTCCAGCTTGTGCCGATCTTGCCCATGGAGACCAGCATGGCGATGTAGATGACGGTGCCCACCGTGTGCATCACAGTGTTATTGAGGTTCTCGACGTGGGCCCAGTACAGCATGACGTAGCTTCCGGCCGTGGACCCAATGCCCGTGAGTGTGTTGTACACAAAGTTAAAGATGAGCACTTGCCACACAGCGCGCAGCTGGAGCAGTTTCCAGAGCTCCTTGATGTAGTTGCCGAACACAACGCGCTCCGTCTTGTCGTCCTTGAGGAAGAAGTAGACGATGGGAACGTTGATGACGACGGGCACCGTGAGGATCCAAAAGAACGTATTGAGACCGATGTCCCAGTCGTAGCTGCCGCCGAATCGCTTTGAGTTCAGGCAGAAACCCGAAATATTGCTCACGATGGCGCCGGCAAAGCCGCGAACAGCATACACGAGGGAAATGAGTCGACCGCGCACCGCTTCAGGCTCGCGCTGCGAGTACGACACGGTCAGCGCGTCTTGCGCAACGTCTGCGATGATGACGGCAAAGCATACGACGGTGCACACCAGGGCAAGGGACGATCCGTTGTGGGTGGCCTCCGGATCGGGAGCACCAGCACCAGACGGCCGCAAAGCAATGTACGTGAGAAGCACGGCCGTGACAAGCCAGCCGCCGAGAATGTAAGGCTTGCGGCGGAAGCCGAAGATCGGTACGCAGTCAGTGAGCATGCCAAAAAAGACCTTGAAGCTCCACCCGAGACTCATAAGCGTACCGGCAGAGTTGAGCACGTTGGGCGGTAACTGGTAGTAAGCAGTCAGGAACGGATACCCGATAGCATTGGTGCCGCCAATGACAATGCCCATCATGGCGTATTGGAAGAGGAATGCCAGGATCTCGGGTGACGTGTACACAAGGGCTCCACCTTGGCGCAACGCACCTTCGTTACCGGCTTCCAGGTCGTCTGGGGTCTTGGTGCCAGCGTAGTCGAGGGGCACTGGCGATGGCTTGTCGAGCGGGTCCACCGACTTGACGAAGGAGAGACGCTCACCGAGGTCCTGGAGGTCGTTGTGACCGAGAGACTTGGCCATGCTTGGGCGAGGAAATCTGAAAATGAAATGGACTGCCGTTGAAAACGACGGCATCGCTAGCGCAACAACGCGAGCGGACACTTTCAGCGGACACCTCCAGTGTGGTATACAAGGTTGACTTATCTCCATGGGGACCGGCAGATTAGTGGTACAAGTGTGCTGTCGTGTAGATTAGGGTGGGACGCCAGCGAACACGGAATCTCACTTATCTCCACCTCTACAGTCTCCGCTGTAATGGGACTCGACGGGGGGGGCGCCATAGCTTTGCATGCATCCTTTGTGCGCATGTCATTTTCGTTAAATTTCCTTTGTTTTGTACACGTACCATCCGCTCGTGTAGATACGAACAGCTGAGATTCCAAGCGAACGCATGTTTCATGATCAGCAGCTCAGAGCGTCCACGAGCGGCTGGCATCCTCTGCACATCCCCAAGCTAACGCCCCGTCACACACAATCGTTTTCTACGACCTCCTCCTCAAGAGCCGCAACTGTGCGTGGTACAATGATGAACTGGAATAAACCTGAGCACGGCACGAGCAGTGCCGCGCCTCCGCCGCCTTGCTCCTTTCTACGTCCCAAATTGTTCGGCTCATAGTTTGGCTCAAACGTAGAATTTTGTATCAAAACCTTGAGGCGGACAAAGCATCGGGCGTCTTGCACATGGTGCTAGATGGCTCACACGAGGAACACTTGATGACAATCGGTAGAGTTAACCTGAATATGATCCCATCCTTTTGAAACTCGTAAGGACTTCGTGGACATTGAAACCCGCCGTCTCCTACTTGCGAGTTAACAATATTCGTATTGTGGCCTTATCCAAGTCGAGTATGAATATGATCTTGGTCTGTACTTCGCAACAGGTCGGAGTATTGTTGTACTAGTCGATGCGGTGTGTCATGCAATTAGATGTATTGTGTCAAAACGGAGGCACGCCACTGCACGATGCATCAGACGTGTACAGCATATCAAGCTTACAGGTTTGTCGTACCAGTACAACGAGAGCGTGTTGCGATGTCGTCCCAATTTCCTGTTCACAATAGCACTGCTACTCAAACGAGCTTAGAAATGAAACACAAATCATCAATTGATTGAATGCAACTAAACGCCACTACACCAGTTTTCGTTTTCCATCACTTGGAAGCGTACCACTTGACGGCAAAGATGGCCACAATGGACAACGCGGAGGGGACAAAGATGCCAAGCAGATAGAGTTGCGACTCGCCGTTCTCGCAGCCCTGACCGCCGGCGAGGATCGTGCAGCTCGTCTCGTCGTACATGGAGGTGAACGCTCCCGTCACGGAGACGGACAAGATCGTGATGAAAGCGAAGAAGAGGAAGGCAGCGACGCGCGGGTAGCTGCCGCCCGTCTTCTTAAGTTCTGCAACCGCAGCCTTCTGGTTGGGCAGGAGGAAAATGAAGAGGCACCCAACGGCTGTCGTCGCATACGCAATCGCGTACGTCCACGCAACGTCCGACCGAATGTCGGGGGTGTCCGCCTTGATCCGCTTGGACGAGATGTGGAAGGGGACGTTCACAACGTTGGTGATCATGCTCGTAAAGATGCCAGGAAGGTTCATGATGGTCGTCACGAGGCCGTACATGACACCCTCGTTGCCAATGGTAGCGAGCTCTGCGACGACGAACATGCTAACCATCGAGTTCATGGCCATTGGGATCTTCTCGGCGATGGGCACCCCGAGGTAGAACCACTGGTTGCGGACGACGTCGAAGATGGTGAGGAACATGACGCCGGCATCGATGACGTTCATGACGATCGTGGTGACGACGATGACGAAGCGCCAGTTCCAGCCCGTGCCATACTTGCCCATGGTGACGAGCATTGCAATGTAGATGAAGTTGCCGAGGGCGTGCATGACGGTCGAGTTGAGGTTGTACACCTTGGCCCAGTGGAGCTTAACATACCCGCCAGCCGTCGAGCCGATGCCCGTGAACGTGTTGAAGAGGAAGTTGAACACGAGCACCTGCCACACGACGCGGAGCTGCAGCAGCTCCCAGAGCTCCTTGGCGTAGTTGCGGAACACGACGCGTTTGGTCCGCTCGTCCTTGAGGAAGAAGTAGACTACGGGCACGTTGATGACGACGGGCACCGTGAGGATCCAAAAGAATGCGTTGAGACCGATGTCCCAGTCGAAGCTGCCGCCGAAGCGCTTTGAGTTGAGGCAGAAGCCCGAGATGAGCGAGATGATGGTGTTGGAGAAATTGCGCACGGCATAGACGAGCGAGATGAGCCGCCCGCGAACGGCCTCGGGCTCGCGCTGTGAATAGGCGAGCGTCAGCGCGTCCTGCGCCACGTCGGCAATGATAAAGGCGAAGCACACGACGGTGCAGATGAGCGCGAGTGACGAGCCGTTGTGCGTGGCCTCGGGGTCGGGGGCGCCGGCTCCGGCTGGGCGTAGCGCCACGTACACGAGGAGCACGGCCGTGACGGCCCAGCCGCCGAGGATGTAGGGCTTGCGGCGGAAGCCCAGGATCGGGACGCAGTCGGTGAACATGCCAAAGAACACCTTGAAGCTCCACCCGAGGCTCATGAGCGTGTCGGCCGACGTGAGCACGTTGGGCGGCAGCTGATAGTACGCCGTCAGGAATGGGTACCCGATAGCGCCTGTGCCGCCGAGCACGACGCCGACGACCACGTATTGGAAGAGAAACGCGAGGATCTCAGGCGACGTGTACACAAGGGCACCGCCTTCGCGCAAGGCGCCGTCTTCAAACTCACCGGCCTCCACGTCGTCAGGCGTTTTGGCCGCCACGTAGTCGGACGTGGCGCGATCCACCGAGTGCACATACGAGAGGCGCTCGCCCGCAACGAGACCGTCTTTTTGCGCCAGAGTCTGCACCATACTGGTACTGGCAGAGCGAATTGAAAAGTGAGGAGCAGCGCCGAGATGCACGAGAGCCTGCCAAAGGCGATACAAGGTGAACACGGTGCCACAAGGCAGCGCAACGTGGGGACCGGCACTGATCCCGCCGCCGGCAGGTGGAAGCCTAGTCAACCCGAATTTTTAAAACTAGCACCACCCGGTGGTTGCAACGGCACCGGACGGCCTCAGGATTCCCCCGCTGGTCCGGTCACCGTCCACAAGCACTAAGAAGGTGAAACTTAGTGTACGTGTCGCAAGCGCGGAGGTACACCGTTGCTTGGGTTGGAGTCGAAGGTGAGGAGCGGCAGAGTGGGACTCGACGAGACTGTCGCTTCCCTGAGTCCCGTCGTGGGAACGGTTTTGGGTCAGAGGAAGATGTCGGTGGCGTTGAAGGTGATTCGTCCCACGCGAGGGCCTCGAACTTGTTTACGACAGAGTCCCTTAGATCTGATTTGAGATGGGGGAACTGCGGGCTGTTGACTCGTCGTCCGTGATAGCGTCCCACCGCCCAGATACTGCACGTCTGGGCTCGCCTCGTGAGTTATCGTTGCTTCCAGTAGCGCACGATCTGTGAATCCGACCCGATGCCATGATGGCTTCCAAGTCAACGCGTTTGTATATAGGAGTCTCCTCGTAATCGAAAAGGGAACTGCACGTACTCTGAGGTCCAAGCTCTTGATGCGGCACGTGAACGGCCACCCATCTTCGTTCACCTGTGCAACCAGCCCGCTCTTCTCACCACATGGAGCAACGTGCCACGTAAGACTAATCTATCGTTCGAGTGTCCGGCGGCGGTCAGGGGTAGGGGTGCACGGTGAGCGTCTGGAAAAGTATACGAAAATCTGGTTTTTCCAGTCGCCAAATCACTGGCACATTACGTCAATTTCGTTACCAGATCGCGGCGCGCTCCGCCTCGGGAAGCCACATGCCGTCGCCCTCTTGGATGCCAAAGGCAGCGTAGAATTCGGGCAGGTTCTTGAGCGGTGCGAAGCTGCGGAGGAAGCCGGGGCTGTGGACGTCGATCGAGAGTAGCTTGAGCGCCTGCTCGTCGCGAGCCGACGACGCCCAGAACTGCCCCCACGCCAGGAAGAAACGCTGCTCCGGTGTAAAGCCGTCGATGAGCTCCGTGGGGCGGCCGTGGCGGGCCAGGTACAGCTGGAAGGCCTTAAAGGCGATCTTGACGCCGCCAATGTCGGCAATGTTCTCGCCCAGCGTCATCTGCCCATTAACAGCCTTGCCAAGCACCGTGTACTTGTTGAACTGCTCGACAACGACCTTGGTGCGCTCGTTGAACGCCGCGGCGTCTTCCTACGAGAACCATGGGCTACAGCCGAAGTGGGCGAGGTACCGGCGTCCACCACTCCGACATGTTGCCGGCGGCGTCGAAGAGGCGGCCCTGGTCGTCGAAGCCGTGGGTCATTTCGTGACCGATGACGGCGCCGATCGCGCCAAAGTTCATGGCCATGTCCCGCTCGAGCTACCACGAGTGAGCGGACACCTAGGGGCGGGTGCAAACCGAGAAGGACGGCGCCTGGAGGATGGCGGCGGGAAACACGATCTCGTTGTGCATCGGGTGGTAATAGGCGTTGACCATCTGCGGCGGCATCTCCCAGCGGTGCTTCTGCACAGGCTGGTCCACGCGCGACGTGATGTTCTCAACAAACATGAAGCGCTCGAGCGCAAGAACGACGTCCACGTAGCTGCCCGCGAGCTCCAGCTTCGAGAAGTTCGTCCAGCGGTCAGGGTACCCAATCTTGGTCACAAAGGCCTCTAGCTTCTCCATCGACTTAGCCTTGGTCTCGGCCGTCATCCACGTCAGCTCCTGGAGCGACGCAGCGAGTGCTTCCTTGAGGCACGCAACCAGCTCTAGCATCGCTGTCTTTGCCGCCGGCGGGAAAAACGCCGCGCAGTACACGGCGCCCATGAGCTCGCCGCACTTCTCGTTCAACGTGTTGACAGCGCGCTTCCATCGCGGTGACAGTTCCTTGGCCCCCGAGAGCACCTTGGCCAAGTTGAACTCTTCGTTCACAAACGCCTAAAGGAGGCAACAACGTGGGTGAAGTCCGATACCGATGCCGTACCGCGGGAAGGAAGGCCGCAAGGCTCTTGAGCGTGTGCCACTGCGCGTAGCGCTTGTAAGCCGGCAATGTCGCCTCCGACAGGTCGACGGCGAGGAAAGCAAACATCTCGGGAGTCATGGCGACCGTGAAGGCCGGCATAGCAAAGCCGTAGCCGCGGAAGGCTGAGGCCCAGGGGAAGCCTGCCGCCACCATCTCCTCAGCCGTCTGCTTGTTGTAGAGCGAGGGCATGTCGCGCATGGCCGTGCGCGTGCGGGACACCTCAGCAATGCGGCGCTCGATGGAGAGCACGTCCGCGGCGACGGCGGCGGCGTCGTCGTTCGGGCGCAGGAGGGCCCACATCGCCGCGACATGGGCTTCGTACGCAGCAAGCTTGTCCGCCTTGTCGGCCTCCGTGTAGTAGTCGCGGTCCGGCAGCCCAAGGCCGCCCTGGCTGAAGAACATGCGCTCGGTCGTTGAGTCCTTGAAGTCGGGCAGCACCGCGGGCTCGAAGAGCACAGTGATGCCTTTCGTGTGCAAGTACGCCACGGCTTCGATAAAGGACGCAGCATCTGAGGCCGCATTGATCTTGTCAAAGAGCGGGCCGAGCGCGGCTGTTCCCGCTGCCTCAACCCCGGCCTCATCCATGGCTGCAGTCCAGAAGCGCGCAATCTGTCCCTCGCACGTCGTGGGATCAAGCGTTGCTACGTCCGCTGCCTTGGCCTCGCAGAGTCCCTTCACATCATCAAGCACCTGGTCGCGCAGCTTGTAGAAGACACCCCACGCGCTATACTCATCTGGGATCGGGTTGCGCTTGGCCCAGTGGCCCCACGAGAAGTCCATGAAGTCCTGGCGCGGGTCCGCGTTCGTGTTCATGTCGTCGAGCTGGAGGCCGGGGTTTGCGGCCGCGCAGCAGCAGAAGCGCATCGGAGCCATCTCAAGAGGATCGGGGCAATCGGAAAATGACGTGCGCGAAATCGAGCGTTTTAAAACAGTGGGAGGATTCGTCCCCAAATAAATGCAATTCACATAGATAGTGCGTCTAAAGCTCATTGTGACGATAAAAAGTAGCCAAAGTGGTCCTTTTGTACTTACTATTGAGAATTTGTACCCACCCAACTTCAACGAGATGGGTGCCGCCTTGGGAGCGTCTTCGACGATTGCACCGCGGGCCGACTCGGGGAAGGGGCAAGGGCCCTGGGAGGTCTCCGTGCTCGCCTCTTGGGCCGAGCTGCAGCCCTCGCAAGCGACCTGCGGCTCGCTCTACAGGGGCCTCTCTGCTGCCGTACCAGTTGATGGTCCTCGACGCTTGAACCTTTTTTTGGACTGACGACCGGAGGAATGTTGGTCGGAAGTGACGTGGCTGGGGCGAGGACTTCTTCGTAAACGCGCCGGGCACCAGACGCTTCAAAAGGCTTACAAGCCATGCAACTGCAGGGCGGATTACCTCCCGCGGTTTGCGCGCAATATTCACACCTGCACTCGTTTGACCATGTGACTTCGCTGGTCAAGCAGCACCGCAACCTCTGTCTTGTCTTACGTCCGACGCCAATACGAACGGAGTTCAGTTCTCCACAGCTCAAGAAGACAAAGACGCTTGAACATTGAACCGATAGGATTCGTTAACGTCGACGACATTGACCACCAATTGTGTTACGTCCCATTTGAATACGAGCAGCTTCAACTCTAACGCGCCCTCGTGTCCATGCCCAGCGAACCAGTTGCTGCTTTCCATGTCCGCTCCAAGTGCAAGCGGCAGCCACGGCGTTGCAGCGCCTACAAGCGTCTTCCGTGGGCCATTGCACAGGCCCACGCCTTGAGCCGTCGCACATGTGCCGTCCACCCGTCCTGTGCGAAACTGCCCGGCATACACTGTTTCAAACATATGTTTGGATCCAGTGGCTCGGCAGTATCTTCTCCGCCCGGGGCCCAGGCTCCGCCAGCGATCTCCCGCTGTGTCGGCCGCCCGCCTTCCTGCGCTGCGAGCGCAGCAGTCGCGACGGGCGTTGGCGTCCGCCGCTGCTCTCTGCAAGTGCGCGGCCCCGCGGACGTCGGGTGTGCTGACCAGTCGTTTGCGCCCATTCCATCCGGATCCGGATGGCGCATGGGTTGTCCGGCGGCTTATTGGTGGTTTTTTGGACATGCAGCTCGCGACGGGGACGACGGTCCAGCTCAAGACCGCGGCCATGCTCGTGAAGGAGCGGCGTATCGACTTTCGTCGAGCGCGCAAGGCGTCCAATGCCGGCGCGACGCCGGTCGTCGGTGGCGCCAAAGCGGCTGCCGTAGCCAAGGATCCCAAGGGTGCCCTGGTCGACGTGGCCACCATTCACGGCCTTGTCAAGTGGAAGGTGCCACGCAAGATTGGTCCTGGCCTCTCGAACCTTGGCAATACCTGCTACCTCAACTCGGTGCTGCAGTGTCTCGTGTACACACCGGCTTTCGCCCAGTATCTCATCCCGCGCGCGGCGGCCAACACAGCCAAGCCCGGCATGATCAAGGCGGGGTTCGCAGCCGAGAAGGTCATGGCGCGTCTCATGGCGCAGATGCACGCTTCAAACGCGCCCAAGGTCGTGCAGCCGCGCGAGCTTGTCGTGAACCTCAAGCAGATCGCCAAGTACTTTCGCATTGGTCGGCAAGAGGATTCGCACGAGTTTTTCCGTCACTTCCTCGACTCGATGCACAAGACGGCGCTCAAGGCCGCGGGTCTAAAAGATGACAACTCGCCGAGGTCGCTCTCGACACTCGTGCACTCGGTCTTCGGCGGCTTGCTGCGTTCGTACGTCCAATGCGCCAAATGCAAGCACGTATCGGAGCGCACAGAGCCCTACCTCGACCTCTCGCTCGAGATCTCGTCAGGCATCTCGACGATATCCGGTGCTTTGCGCCACTTTACGGCGGTCGAGACGCTGGACGTCGAGAACGCGTGGAAGTGCTCGGGATGCAGCCAGCGCAGCCGCGCCAGCAAAGGCCTTTCGATCGAGACAGTGCCCAATGCGCTCGTGCTCCACCTCAAGCGCTTCGACGTGTTCCATGGAAAGCTCAAGAAGCACGTTGCGTTCGACGAGAGCCTCGATCTGAACCTCGGTGGTACCGTCCTCAGCCCCAAGTGCAAGGACAAGAAGCTGGCCCGATACAAGCTTACGGGTGTCCTCGTGCACTCGGGCATGTCGCCCGACTGCGGCCACTACTACGCGTTTGTCAAGAGCCCCGCCGGCCAATGGTTCGAAATGAACGACGAGTGTGTCCGCATGGTGCAGCTGCAGACCGTGCTCAGCCAGCGCGCGTACATGCTCTTCTACACGCGCGAGTCGGTGCCCCAGCCACCACAGGCGCCCACACCGGAGGTCCAGGCGCCTGTGATCCCCAAGCAGGCGCCGGCGCCAGTTGTGGTCGAAGAGGTCCCGGCCAAGGTCGAGGAGAAGGACGACGATGTGACGTCCGAGGAGAGCTTCAGCGACCGCGAGGACGACGCTGAGGAACCGCTTGTCAAGGGCTCGTCGCGCCAGGAGGCGGCCACCCCAGTCAAGCGCAGTGTGTTCGCACCGGCGTTCACTGGGCGCATCGGGCGCTTCTATCGCTTCGGGCGCCCCTGGAAGCGGTACACAATCGGCGGTGCCACCGTCGCTTCGAAGCCGGTGATTGCCATCGCTTCGAAGCTCGTAGTGGCCGCGCCGCTCCCGCAGCCCGAGGCAGAGCCTGTAGCCATCAACCCACGGACGCTTAACAAAAACAGCCTCTTCGGTGCCGACGTGCCGCAGTGGAACGACGACGAGAAGGAGACGGCCGACGCCACGAGCATTGCGCTGCAGACGGAGCACAATAAGAAGGTGCGGCTCATGAACCAGGAGATCCACCGGCACAAGAAGAGCGTTGGTCTCGACACGTGGGATCAGACTCTCGACCTCGGCAAGCTAAAGAAGGTCAAGAAGCGCAAGGAGTTTGTGGCCAACGAAGGTGCAGGCAACAAATTCCAGAAGGCGCTTGAGGCCAAGAAGCGCGCCCGCACTGCGTAAGATGGCCGCCGCCGATAGACGCACCCGATAGATGTTAGGACCCTAGATGCTAAATATACCGTGTCAGCATACCGGTATACCCATCAGGCGCCAAGCCATCGCTTGCTGCATCCTCGCGAGGCTGGAGCCAAACTGCCATCGCATCCCCTCTCAAAGTTGAGTGTGGCTAGCGGGACATTATTTTCGGCAGGCTGTGGCCACTGCCGAATTTAAAGGGCCGAGCTCATTTATTGGTCAATAGAACATGGCCTGAACCACGGCCAGATCCTGGTTTAAATTTCAACATGGCATTCCGTGGACGAGGGCGCGGCCGCGGTGGCGGCGGCGGCTTTGGCGGCCGTGGCATCAGCGTTGCGGACATTGTCGGCGGTACCATGGAGGAGCTTGGTATCTCGCATACGCAGATGCAATCGCTCAACGTATTTTCGGCTGCTGTAAGCACTTCGCTCATTGCTCGTCGTAGGGCGAAGCTACACCGCTGTTCCCGCCCATCAAGCTGCCTGCACCCGCACCGCTCACCGAATCGGACAAGTATTTAGTGCACAAGATGCGCATCGTCACCGACCGCATGATCAATTTATATCCCTCCGCGCACCAGAAGACGGATGGCAATGACGAGGCGGAAATGGTCCATGTCACAGTGCCCGAGGTACCTGCCTTTGTTCCTGCCTGGTTGTGTGCTAAGATGATGTAGATGGCTATGGAGGACCCGCTCGTGTGTTTCGTCCCGCGGGAAATCAACGAAAATATGAGCCACGAACTTCTGACGAGCGCGGACGGCCGCGCGGCGATCTTGCGTCCCCGAGCCTTCGAGCAAACTCTGAAATCGCTCGAGCAGAAGGAAGGGAAGGCCAAGCCCGACGCTGTCGACGAAGAAGAGGAGGTGGACGAAGACGAAGACATGGTGCGTGTCTGCATGTGTCAATGGTGTGTAAGCGACTTCCACAGGGCGATGAAGAAATCGACGACTACCAGCAAGACTACTATGGCTCGGATGACAATGATAGCGATGGCGGCTACGAGGAAGCTTATTGAGCTTCGAGTTCCTGCCAACAATAAGATGTGTTTTCTATACGAACCTCGACCTCCCTCTCAATCTATCCGTTGGCTGCGAGTTGCGGCGTGCCCATGCAGCACGTATCGATCCAGCGAATCTGGATCCAGATTCACGCGCAACATAATGCGACTATGAGGCGAGGGAAGCCACTCTGCTCTTTGAGCGATCTTCGGCGACCACCTTACCCAGCGCAGGGATCTTTCCATCGCAAGGTGCTGCAGTAGGTTCTCCAATCAGGCAGTTTAGTCGTATCGGTGTGCTCCAGCGGTCAAGCCCTAAAGCGTCTCCTCCATCTGTGGCTCAACTCCATCTCCAGCAGCGGCCTCCGCGCTTGAAGCAGAGCCACGACTCCAGTTTGTGTTCATGTTCGTTAGAAACGCAGAAAATCCCAACATTACCTCCTACATTTCAGCCAATCAAAACCGTAGAATCTTCAAGTGCTAGCAATGATTGGCTTATAAGATGATCTCGCTTGGACTGAAGGCATTACGATAGGCCAAAAGAGTCAGATAAAACGAGCAATTTCAGCCAGTGGAGACGAGGAAGGTGGCGGCCATCGCGCGGCGTCGGCTTCAGAGGGAGATGCTGCAGGACGATGGCGATGGAGATGGGGAGGATCTGTTTCATAAAATTAAAGTCGGGCCCAAGCGACCCCCCAGTGTGCTCGCCACTGCTTCAGACAACAACAGGCACCTCGTCGGCTTTCGAGTGCGGTAGGCCGCCGACGTGGTCGTCGTGGTCTTCGTCTCCGCTGTCTGCCTTTGCATCCGAGTCGTCGCTCTTGTGGCCGAGGTGTCCTTGAAGCGGCTCATAATTCACGGCAGGGGCAATGTTAATGATCTTGGGCCGGGCAATCATGTCCCCGGGACGAGGACGCGTACGCGGCCGGCCACGCGGCTTGCCTGTGCTGTTGCGCACCTTCTTTTTGAGCTCTTCAGACAAAACTGGCATCTTCGTCTTGTCATCAGGGGAAATGGAGCCGTCAGTGATGGAGGACCGCCGATGGTCGTCGTGATCTTCGATTGCATCGGCCTTGGCAAGGTCTTCTTTGGCCTTCCCGCTAGGTGCAACCATGACAACGGGCGGCGTCGACGGGTTCGTCACGGGGAATTTGAACCCGACGGGCAGTAGCGGCATCCCAAACGGCCACACGGGCACTTGAAGTTGTGCATCGCTGAGCTGTGCTTGAATAGCCGATGCCTGCTGGGCAGCGGCAAGCATCTTCTTCGAAGGGCGCCCGCGTTTCTTCTTCTTCGGGAGTTCATCGCCAGTCCCGGGTTGTGCGAAGGGAAGCATCATCGGCATCATCATCGTCATGGGGAACATCATGCCCATGGCGGCCATGGGCATCGTGAGCGTCTCCTTGTCTTTGGCGTCCAAGCTCTTCTTGAGCTCCTTCTTCTTGTCGTCCCGGCCATCAGATTCCTCGCCGCGGTCCATCTCGTCTGTGTGATCGTCCATGTCTGTGCCATCGAGCCCCTTGCTGCGAATCTTCCGCTTCTTCTTTAGCGGGTCCTCGACCTTGAGCGTCGTCATGGCCGCGCCGATACAATATCTTATTGATATCCTTGGAATTTTGACCAACCTTAGGCCCCCATGCGCGTTGAGTGACTTCCATACAAATCCCAAGTCAAATTGAAGAACCCTACCCCGTCCCCGAACTTTAATTTCAGCCAATCGGCGCGGTTTGGAAGGCGGAGGACTGGTTGACGGCCCTCCATTTTAGCCAATCAACATCCAAAGAATCTGCTCGGCCAATCCAAAGCTCGGAATCCAAAATATGGAATTTTGAATTACCTGATTTAAATTTTAACCAATCGCTGTCCAGGGCAATCTCACCGCTCTTTGCTCCACGGAACCTTTCTATCGGATCTTGTTGGCTTTTTTCACGCCACTTGGAACGGCCCACTTGGAACGGCCCACTTGGAACGGCCAAATCTTCCGCCAAATGATTTCGACGGCGGATCTGCCAACGACAGAGTCCCGAGGCTTCTCGCCAAGCGCAGCTTGGCCGCGCCTTCACCTGGACGCGCCTGTCTTCATGTAGCATCGCTTCTCTCCGTGTTGCGTTTGGCCGTTGCTCGAAAGCCACTCTGCTGCACGCGTTCGCTGGAACTTTAGCCAGAGAGTGATTGGGGAAGTCTTATGCCCTTGCGCCAGCTCAGTTGCATCTACTATCAGCGGCAAAGCAGCGCTCCTGCGGTCGCATGGTAGCCATAGCGACGATGGGACTCGCTTCCTGCAGCTACAGCGTGGAGGTGGGCTGCGGAGTGCACGCCAACGTGGTTGATGTTCGACGTTCTGGGTCGTCCACGAAACCGAGGTTGAAGTTGGTGCTGTCCGGTTGCGCATCCGGCCAGCGAGGACATGAGGGAGATGGATCATTTGTGGAAATCTTTGCCAATGCGCGGCCACGCTGTCCTCGTGATCGTCGTGGTCTTCCTGAGCTCCGCTGTCCTCTGGACCTCGTACCAGATGCTGTCACCGGATGAGGCCACCGATTTTGGTACGTTGGCCAAGCGTAGCTTGGCTAAGCAATGGTGTAGGCTGGAGCATGACGTTTCGGCACGAAATGAGCGTCGCGAGCAATGACCGCCTGCGCCGTATCGATGAAAACAACACCGCCCGGCGTCGGTAGAACTGTTGCGATGATGGTTACGTCTATTAAGTTATGTGTTGTCCGACCGACGTCGTCATTTGGCGTCCCGCCGCTGGTAAAAGAGTATGTAAGCGCTGGAGCTCGACAAGTGCGGCTTTTTGATGCCCGAGACTGTCTCGTCGTTGAAATCGTACCATTGATCGTTCTCGGGGTTGCGGCATTCCCTACGCGACTTGAGCTCGCATAGCGAGACAGCCTTCGAACGCTGTGTAGTGTCCGCCGTTGAGGGAGCCCATGTGATTGATGACGCCGATGAGATCGTAGTCCCAAGTCTTGTCGTAGTCTGCGAAACACGTCAATGCATCCATGCGAGACAAGCCTTTGCCGTACGCAAGTTATCTTTCGTGCAGTACTCCTTGAGGTTGAGACCTTCTGCGGGGAACTTGACGGCCGTCGAGATCTTATCCCGGCTGTAAGTTGTGTACGAGAACCGCTTGAGATGCAGCACGAGCACGTGCGGGCACCTCCAGGAGACTCAGGCCGGCAGAGCCACGACGCAGTACCGCTGCAGGTTGATTTTCTTAACGACGGACCGGTGGGTCTTGCACTTGCTGCAGTAGTACGCGTCGTCTTCTTTGATGTGCTCTTCCTCCGTGTACGCGCGCAGGCACTCCTCGACAGCCACGCTCGCGTCGTCGTCGCTCTTGTGGCCGCTAAAGCGGAGCGACAGCCCTTTTCCTTTCTTGGGCACGGGAATCTACCAGCCAATGTGAGCCGGATCGTTCTACAAGCGCGCACCGAGAGGTCCCAGAAGACATCGAAGCACACGGAGCGGTGGTGGCACGTTTGGCACGTCACCTCCGACCGCAGCTGGCCGCAGAACTGCTCCGAGAGCGCGCTCAAGTTGCGCTGCACATAGAACTGCCAGTACTCGTCTGATACGTCTTTGTCGCTGGCGCTCGGACGGTCTGCGAAGCGTCAGAGCCGTCGGCGCTCGGGCAAAGTACCTGGGATTTCGTAGTACGCAGGCTTCTTCTTGATGCGGTTGAGGTCTTCATGAAGCCCGTCCACCAGAAAGCGCAGGAACTCTTGGGCGTCGTGTTGCTCGTAGCTGCTCCAGCGCGATGAGCCCCTTGGCGAAGTTAAGGCGTCGATACCCGATGAAGCGGGACGCTAGTTTGCCCACGACGCGCTTGAGCTCAATGGGGCGCGTCGACGTGAACTCTGCTTGCTGCCACAGCGCCAGCGTCAGGTCTCCGAACACGCTACGCATTGTGTGACCGACCGAAGCGAGGACGATAGCGCACCACGCCAGTTTTCCTTGTGTAGGGCTGCTTTCATTGAGCTCCTGCAAGTGCAGGCTTTGTCGAAAGTACTTCATCACATGTGGCACGTTGCTCAGGCACTGCAGGCAGCTGTTCATAAAGCTACAACGCTGCCCATGACCCATCGCTCCATCCTTCAAGCGTACCAGGTGTTGCCGAGGTTTTGCAGTCCTACGAGCCCTTTGCAGCTGCCACTGTGTTCCTTCATGACGACAGTCGACACGCCCGAGATACCGGCCGTCGTGAGGCGGTTGGAGATGGTGAGCGTCTCCAGGCGCGTCTCGTCGGGGCGGACGCTCTTGGTGGGCTCCTTCAGCCCCGGATACGAAGTGTGCGACGCCGCGGGCGGCAGCTGCACCGTAGACGCGTTGCCATCATCGTCGTTTTCCGAGTCGTCCGTACTCGATTTCTTGGAGCGCTCATCGGGGTCGGGCGCTGGCGCGATGCTGTTCTGGTTCGAGAGCGGCTGCAAGCGGGGCGATTCCCGCTGCTGCCGGCTCGCGCGCGAGAAGATACGCGTCGTTGTGAGCCGCGAAGACGTCTCGATGTTGGTGCCCGTCGACTTCTTCCTGGGACCTGCGCGAATGTGCACTAGGCGACGGTGGAGGCACCGCAGCAAGAGCGATACGTACCCATTTTGTTGAGCATGTCGGGCGCCTCGGTGTCCGCGACCACTTCCTTGTTGTTGTTGGCAGAGCCGACGGTCGAAGCAGTCGGGTGGGCGAGCGGCCGCGAAGTTGACGATGGAGACGGCAGACCGGAAGTCGCTGCCTTGGCCATTCACGAGTGGGCCGATGAATCGCTAAATGCCCGCCATGGAATGAGGCAACCGCAGGCGCCATTTTGGACCGGTGGACGACGTTCGATTGGCGCCCACCCGATTGACGGTTGAGACCCAAGCACACGAAACCGGCACTTCCGACGCGTGTTTCTGATTTGGATGCAGCGCGGTCATGGAGCCAACTGGTGGGGCGATCCTGGAGCGCGGCGGCAGCGGCGTTGGACGCTACGAGCCTCTTGGGCGAGACATGGCTCGGAACTGCCATGTAGTTGGTGGTTGCTAGGAGGTTTGAAATGGTTGTATATTTGGGTATTTATGATGCGAGCGTTAACTGGGCTATCATGAAAGCACGTCTTGCGTAGCGTCGAGGAACTCGTCATCTGCGTCGTTGGTGGTCGCGCGGGGACTTCGAAAGCCATCATCGTCGTCGCTCCAGCCATCAGCATCCCGGCCAGCCATGGCCATGGCGGCGATGCTTAGCGCCTCCTTTAGCGTGTCGATTTCGTCCTTGTAGTCTTGGAGCGTGCGGTTTAGCTGAGTCTTCGCTGCGCGCTCCTTCTCAATAGAGTCCTGAAGCTGTCGCGTGAGGAGCTCCAATTGCTGCCCGCGCTAGAGCCCAACCCTTAGCACCACATTCATCCCTCGACACAGCACCAGCTTCTCCGTGTCGAGGAGCGCCGCGGTTGCCTCGGCTTTCGCCGCCTCTTCGGCAATCAGCGTCCACACGAGCCTAAAGACGCGCCACATCCGCAGCACGCCGAGCGCGCGCATGGCTAATAAGCTTTGTGAATCCCACAGAGGTGCGTATACATACCTGTAGATTGATGCTGGAGCTCCCATGATAGACTCCATGCGACGACGCCCACGTCGACGCAATACCCGATGTGGGTGAATATCGCCCCTTGAAACACTGCGACGAGCACACCAAGCTCCAAGAGGAACACCACGAGCGTGAATCCCGAAAGAGACTGCAGCACGCGATGGGCCATGGCCAGGGCAGTGGCGTAGCCGCCGAGAGCAGCACCAAGGTCAAGGTACACACCAAGAAGTGATGTGAGCACGTCAAGCGAAATGAGCGCAATCATCACAACCTGCATCTCGCGCGACTCGAGTAAGGCGCCGATGCTCTGTCGGTCCCATCCCGCAGTCACCGGCACGAACGTCGTCGCCCCCGACACCTCCTTGGCCATCGGCGACGGTTGATGCAGGAAAAGATTTTGCACGTCGCCGTGTGCTTGGGCAGTGCTGAGCGCTTTCTAGTAAATTCTTGCTTTTTAACGTTATCTAATACCCGCGACAAGTAATATTAAGTAACAGGATTGGAATTGTCGGGAAGGCACTTTGCTTTTGGCGGCGATGGCGCATCTCGAGAACGAGTTCCTCTCGAAGAAGTACCAGAAATGGGATAACTTCAAGGTACGCGCCCGGCGACCTTTTGGCCACATGAGACCCCACGCAGGATGACGATGACGACGACGATACGGCTGTGCCTGTGCGCAGCCAGACGCAGTACGACCATGCTGGCGACGGTGCGATTGTGAGGCATCTTCGCGACACTGATCTTGAGCTTAGCGGACATTGAGATCGTCGATCAAATGCTGCTGACGCCTGCACAGCTTGAAAAGTTCAAGAAGCTTGACCAGACCAAGCAGGAAATCTGGCAAATCGTCGTGCGGAAGCTGCGCGTGTGGTCGGCCTCGAGCCAAGGCGCTGAGGAAGGCGATGACGCGATTCCGTGCCGTCCCTACGCTATTCTCGTCAATAACATCTACCCCCTCGGCCAGGTCTGTCGAGATTGCCTTTGCTTGTCTCACATTGCCCTTTGTCCAGGTTGTCTCCAAGAAGATTTGCGACCCACCCGAGGTGTACCCGTCAGCAACGGAGATTCTCAAGCTCTCGCTCGATGCGATGGCGGACCCCCCGTCAAGCATCCCACAGCACCGTCCCGACAAGATCGTCTTTGCCGACAAGGCGCTCGTGGGTCAGCTCCGCCGGTCGTACGCTGCGCTCGGCATCGAATGCACGTACCTCACCGAGTCGGAGGGTATCGACGCTTGCATCTCGTACGTTCCGTGGTCCGTACGTCGCTAAGCCGCGCGTAGAGAGCTCTCGGGGCACCTCGTGCGCAAGGATCTGGCCTCCGTGGGCTCGGTGAGCGAGAAGCCGGGGCTGGCGCTGCCGGCAGATGCCGTGGCTGCGTGGTACGAGGCGTGCGCGACCTTCGTCGATCTCGCACCGTGGCACAAGCTGATGGAGCGCCAGTCGGTCCAGATTGACGCCACTGAGTCCATTTCGCTAAGCTCCAAGCCTGACTCGTCGGTTCGCCCGGCTCTTCGTCGCACGCCGGCTCACCGTTGGCCCAGGTTCAAGGCGGCTCTGTGTACGTCTCAGTGCTCGGCAACTCGGAGGATCCCAACGACGACAGCTTGAAAGGTCGGTGGCCGCGGCGACCCCCGTGCTTAGTGGTGTCGCAGGCTTGGCGCTCTTTTTCACCCGCACAGACCTCCAGCGCCGCGTCTTGCCTCCTGGTACCCTCTGCTTGGCGCTGGCCAGGGCATTACCCCATCGATAGGCCAGACGCTGGCGCTGATGGAGAACCCGTCTCTGCGCCGCTGTGCGGCGTGCGACAAGAAGGCGCCTGCAGGCACGGAGCTCAAGCGCTGCACGCGGTGCCAGTGCGTCTTTTACTGCGACGCGACGTGCCAGGTGTCCGACGGTGCCGGACCCACGCTAAAAGAGCTGTAGCGCACTCACTGGAAAGCCCACAAGGTCAACTGCGTCGACCCGAAGACTGTCGCCGCCTCAGACAGCAAGCAGGCGCACATGTGGGGCGCGCGCGAGCTCTCGGTCTTCTTCGGCGGCATCACGTCTATGCCCTTCGACGACCTCGACGCCATCGACGCGTATGTTGCTGCGGACGCTGCGTGGCTCACGTACTCGTAGGCACCAGGCCCGGGTCGGCAATTACCGCGGTCAGGCTCTGTACCCGACGCCGCTGCTCTTCCGCCACGGCGAACCGTCGGCGCCGCTGCCGTCCGACCTGCTGTGGCTCACGCGTGGGCTACAGGCCATCAATGCGATGCTGCAGACAGCGCCGGCCTTTCTGAACGCTTCCATGGCCGGGCTGCTCGGGGTGAACGCCAAGGGAGAACCGGTGGACACGACGGAAGAGGCCAAGCTCATGGTGGACATCCCGACCCTCGTTGGCGGCTCGGAGCGCGTCACGCTGCGCAACAGCAGCGTGCTCTCGATGCACGACGTCGAGGCCTTGCGCGCCGCCATCAAGAAGAAGCACGAGGAAAAGCTCGCGGCGGCCGAGAGCGGTGCCGCGGTGGCTGACGATACGGCCAACGACGGGAGCTGCTGCGTCATGTAATGGCCCCGCCTCAGCGACGCTGGACGTAGGAGCGGTCAATGATGCAAAATACTCTTTGGTTGCGTGTCCGTGTGTGAGGTTGGGTAGCTCGCTCCAGATGTAGAGTTGACGGGAGATGGGACTGGCGGGGTATGCCAGCAGCACTCCAACTCAACCGCCGATCCCTCGCATCTTCATGGGCAAGCCTCGAGGAGTGGCGGCGATGGAACGAATCCGTTGACTCGCGTCGCGATGCATTGGACATGAGGAGCGGTTCCCTTCGGGCACATCGCCGCGCCTTCTTGGGGAACGGAGATTCTAATGTCCCACTGATGGGACACCGGAATCCTGTACTGGATTTCGTGCGAGCCCATCGAAAGCGTCGTGTCCCAGCCACGCCCTCTGTGTATCGCATACCGCGCTGCGTCCCCATGTCCCTCGCCCTCCTGCCCAGGCCTCAATCACCGCCAAGGCGCGGAGGAGTCATGCACAACGAGCACCCTCTGATCAACTTGTGTGAGCCGTCCCGTCCCACTGCCAGCTCAGCCGTGTCGAGCGCAGGGTCGTCCTGGACTCAGAGGCGACTCGACGTCTTGACGTCGACTGTCTCAGTCACGAAGACCATGTGGCGGTCCCTCGTGACGTGGCGGCGTGCGAAGAAGGCGGCGCCGGCGTCCGTTCTCGAGCGATGTGGCACGGCAGGGACGGTGGCCACGTGAAAATTCTGCGTCGGGAGCCACGGGTTCAAAAGCGCGGGACTCGAGGATCGCGTCTCATTTCCCGATTTCCCATGAACGCAATGGCGCAAACGAAAGCGCTCCTTGTTGCGGCCGTCGCGCCCACCGTCTCGGCGCAGATCTTTGGCGATGGCAAAGTGAGCTTCTTGTACATGGCGCTGCTCATCTGCGTGCCCATGGCACTCGGCACGGTCTTCTTCATCGTCTGCGGGAAGCTGTGCAAGTCGGAGCAAGAGAAGCTCCAAGAAAACATCATCCAAGGCGTCCCCGTGGTCGTCTTCATCGAAGAGGGCCGCGAAACCATGTCCTCGACGGACGAAGCCGCCAACTACGTGACGGGCATGACGCCTGTGGCCCAGCCTGTCTACGACTTTGAAATCACACAAGGCGCTGCACCACAAACGACGTCGGCGTCGGTACCTCCGTCGTGTAGTGCCGCCTAGTTAGCATTCTATCTACTTATTTATCCAACAAATCAACCATGATCATTCGATGTGAACTGGTTCTAGTGGCAGCACCTCGCTTCGTAAGAGGGGTCCACTCGAACCCCAATTCGAGGGCCCTCCGTCGACGAGTGCATATGCCAGCACATGAGTGCTAGCGTCCAGGAGGAAGGTGCTTGTGCTCTATCGATGGTCTTGGGCATGGTGCCTATAGTGATCCACTTCAGGTGTCAGGAATCGTCGTTGCTGAATGATTGAACCGAGTTGTGCAGAGGCCAGTTGCTCGAGAACAGTCCACCGCGGCGTTTTAGTTCTGTATCGATCACATGCATGGAGCCTACACCAAGTGCAGCATTCTTCCTGAGCTCTGGGCTACAAGTACGTGTGTGGTGGACCTCGTAGAGGACAGCGCGGCCTTGATGGAGTCGTGGAATGAAGTCCTCCATCAGCAAAGAAACTACTTTCGAAGAGTTTCAGGCAGCTGCGGAAGCACTTTGTCCTGTAACGACCAGGTCGGCACCATGGAGCGACTCACTCCGCGGGCGACCTCCGCGACAGACTTCGAGACGATGCAGAGCCCACGCCATCGCAGCTACTCGCTTCCAACCATGCGCTCCCCGCGCCCTCGTCTCCTCGCACCAGTTCTGGCACTCGCGAGAAAGTCTCTGGGCTGGTCCACTAAGGTAAGCGACACGGTCCCGCTCGCGTTGTTTCGTGCCGAAGAAGAAGAGACCAAGGAAGATGACCCGCTCGCAGGCCTTCGGGACCAGCGCGAGGTTGATGCTCGCTCCCTGCAGCGAGTGGAGGCAGTCGAGGCTGAGGCCCGAACTACCCTCGAGAAATGCCTCGCCACTCGCGCATCCAATGCTCACCAGCGAGACTTAATCGCTCGGCGTCTCGAGCTCTACCGAGAAATGCTGGCGCGCTGCACCCCGACAGCAACCGCGTCCTGGCCGACGGTTGTTGAGATGGTGACTCACGAGTTGCCGCGGTGCCTTGATGAGGTGGGAACAAACTTCGTCCGCCACGACAACAAGGTGCGCAGCATCCAACAGCAGTTGGTGTCGCTCGAGTTCAAGCGCAAGAACCTCGAAGAGCGGATCGCCAGCCAAGACGCGCGCCTAGCCCTCAGCAGCCACGCCGTGCAGACAGCGTAGCCTCTCTGTCATCGCTCTGTTCGTTGAGTACACACGTCTCTTTAGCTACAGTTCTTGCTCTGTGCATTGCTTGTGTCTCTTTGGGATGCACTGTAATCCAACGCCAAAGGGCAGATACCCGGGGTACATGTGGTCGCTGCCACGACCGACGATTCAGATTCCTGCTTGATCTGTTTTACGCACAAGAAATCTCAAGACATCCGACCAGACGCTGGGCAGACGCTAGCACGTCTTGGCCTTCGCCACAGCTCTTAGCTGACGTGCAGGCAGGAAGCATGTCAGCCAAGAGCTGTGGCGACGACCAAGACATGCTGGCAACATACAGCGAGCTTGTCTTCACCTCAAAAGCGTCCCAAGCAAAGCGAAGAGTGATGGTACTTGATAGCCCCATGCGACACCGATTTTGAACAATCCACCGACACTCCGCAGTAGTGGTGATGGACGCAAGTTGCGCATGTGAGTGGGTTGACGGCAACTGGGCTCGAGTGGCCTCTTGCAACTGGACGCACTGCCGCTTGTGCCCTTGGCGATGCCCCGAAGACATTGAGACGGATGCCGGTTTTGACATCTTCACGGCGCACTTCCGCAACTGCGCCGGCCGAGCGGCTGCGGCGCAGCTTCGTCAGTGGCTCCACGGAAATATCCGCTTCGGGAACTCTGTAGAACAAGTCGCATCCGCCTTACGCGTCCGACGGCGCCACTACTCGGAAGACCGATGTCCCATAGCTCATGAGGTGACGAATTTCGAGTGTCGCTACTTCTGGTCGCCATGCTTCTTGGCCATGGCTCATGCTTAAGTAGGGTGCCCATGGCCGACGTCTACCCAATTTTCCCTTGCTTGCCGCGTACCGACTACGACGATAGCTACTGTTGCTTCCTCTTCGAGCGCGGCCACGGCCTTCGCATGGTGTCCTTTCGGTTCTTTGAAGACACCTCCGCGACGGGCGTGCCCTTGGCCCTGGTCTACTTTGCCCGCCTCTTCCAAGTGCAGCTCGACCCTACTTTCGAAGCCGTGTTTCTTACGCCTGATACGTCCTGCCTTGTCTCAATGGGGCCGCGTGGCTACCACGAAGATGCCCTCGGCGGCGGTCACATCACCGTGCTCGAGTTCGCGGACGCCAGTCGTCCCCCGCAAAACCACCGCAACTACATCCCGCCGCCACCCCCACGCAGTCTCGTGGACCGCTGGTTACCGCTGCGCTTCGGCACAACAATGGCCGAAGTCGTCGCCACATTTGGGGCGCGAGCCGTGCGCCCCCCACGGGACCTGCCCTCCATTGGCGAATGCTACCGGTAATTTGCGCTCCATGAGGCGTTGCTCAATCGAAAGTGTAGGGTGCCGCTCGTGGCCGCGCAGGCGGCGTTTCCATTACTCCCGCCAGGCGTCGGAGGCGCGGACGACTGCCGCTTTCTCTTTGAAAAGGGGTCCGGGCTGGGGATGGTGTCGCTGCGATTCTTTGAGAATGCCGCGGCGCTCACGCACTTGTCGAGCTGCTTTCAAGTGCCTCTGAACTCAGCAGGTGAAGGCGTTGTGTTCGCCGCTGACGAGTCGTGCGTCATCGCCATTGGCACAACCATCGTCGACAAACGGGTGGTCACGGTGCTTGAAATTGTGGACGCGCGACGTCCGCTGCCCCGCGAGTACACGCTGACGACGCCATGGGACGCGCGCGTCGCACTGGGTCGTCCCAGCTGCACGATTAGTTAACCCGAGGCGCACAACAGAAATGGATGTTCACATGGCGAGGTTTCGTTGCACTTTGCCAGGTTCGTTGCACTTTGCCAGGTTCGTTGCACTTTGCCAGGTGGTTTGGAGTGTTCCTCAGGAAGCCAGGGTCGGGACAGAGAATGTGGTTCTTGGCGATTGATGACGGGAAACAACCCAGTGAGCGGGTTGTGGCGGCTACAGCCTGAAGGCACCAACGATCGTCATAATGACGTGTTGCGCGGTGGATTCATTGCCTTTTCAATAGCCCCATTCGGCCCGAAAGACGCTCATACAGGGTGTCTCGATGTCTCGACACGAGAAACGAATTGAAACTGGATCGGACGCGAGTGCTCCCCTGGGAAGTCACGTCCTTTCAAACTCCCACCAGCAGGCTTCGTTGTGTGCACGGTTGTTTTAGCTCAAAGGCTGTCTGTGGCACTGGATATCAGACCGAGGCTTGTTGGATTGATGGCAATTGTCTGAAGAGCTGAGTTGTCGGGGTGAGTAACCCACGCCGCATCACAACCCGCTACAACCAAGCGGCACTTGCGAGGCACGAGCCGCCACGAGTCTACCGCCGCTTCCGAAGCCTCAGGAAAGCCTGCATCTTGGCGGCCACACGCGAGATTCCTTTCTTAGCGGCCGCAAGCTTCTGTTCTTGCTTCCGCGGCTCAGGTTTGCCTCCACTACTGGGACACATGTTCTCCGGATCATCCCACTCTTCAAAGCGCCCATTCCACAAGCGATCATTTCACAATTGCGATGCAAAGCGCCGAATCCAGCTCTGAGTGCGGCTGCACCTTGACGGAAGACCAGTGGCGCCACAGCGCGCACTGCCGCTGGACGCACTGCCGCATGTGTCCCTGGCGGCATCCTCAGAGCCTTGCCTCGGACGAAGGCGTGGATCAGTTCACCAAGCACTTCGTGTGCTGCCCTGGCCGCTTGCGCCGCGCTAGCATGGCCCAATGGCTCTCCGGCAAGGTGCAGTTCGGCGCGACCGTCGCCGACATCGTCGAGCTTTTTCCTGACCGCGGGCCGCTCGACGAAAAGCACTGCCCCGTCGCCCATGACGTCACCAACTACATGTGCCGGTATCTCTGGTAAGCAACTCCCGAGGGCCCCGAGCTCACGAGGATGTAGGCTGCCGCTCACCGACGTCGCGCATGTCTTCCCGTCTTTACCAATCGCCTGGATCTCCCCAAATGACGAAGTGTGCTTCTACTTTGAGCAACATGCGGGCTTGCGCAAGGTGTCCCTGCGCTTCCACGAGGCGCCGGCAAAGGTCCCGGCGCTTCTCGGGTACTTTGCATGGCTCTTCCAGGTGCCGCTTGACGCGACTCTCCACGGGGCCGTCCTTGCAGATGACGGGGCGTGCATCGTCGCTATGGGCGCCGACAAGAAGACGAAATGGCCGACATCGACCCACCTCGAGCTTGTGGATCCTCGCAATCCGCCAAGAACCCACCACACCCGCCCGACGTGCTCGTAGTCCGTCCATCGCAGAACTTGTAATCTACTTATAAAGCGCCATGACACGCTCTTGGTTGCTGTGGGCAAAGCGCGAGGCATCGGGCGATGGCCTCGTCGCGTTGGGCGCTTACGCCATGAGAACGGGCTTGGAGTTGGTGCAATCACGCATTGCATTCGCCAGGCGACTAGCTAAAGAGATGCTTCTTGCTCTTCTTGCCTGCCTTGACCTTCTTTTTGACGACGTCGAGCGCGCGGTCGGCCCATTTGCCCTTGGAGATCTTGACGGGGCGGTTGCCGATGTATTTGCCGTTCATGTCGCGCATGGCTTTTGCGGCGTCGAATGGATCGAGGAAACTCACGAAGCCATAGCCCTATCCGTGCAGACGTGAGAACCGACGCGGCCGACGAAGTGGTACGCGGCTCTTGTGCGTGAGCTTGTCGCGGACCACTTTGGCCATGGCAAAAGACGAGTAAGTGGAGAAAGCCTGCGTCAGGAGTTCGTCGTTTACCTCGTTCCCAAGATCGCCGCAAAAGAGGCGATAGTCGTTCTCAGGCCACTCGGCCAGAGTCGCGTCCTCCCACACCTTGCCGGCGGCCACCCGGAGGAACTTTTTGTCCGAGTTGACCGCGGCGTTCGCTACGTTGCGCTCGGGGCGATACCGGTACACGCTTTGCTGCTGGCTGAAGATGAGCTGTTCGCGTGACGTAAGTGGCATGCCCGTGTTGTGGTCGATCGCTTCCATGTGCATGGACGAACCCGTTGGAAGCGCCTGCCCATGCATGATAGACACGCTGTTTGACGGTGCTGTATCGCGTGGAAGTGCAGTTGGGAGCACTGGAGCTGGTGGCTTAGGCACGGAGGCCGTCGGGGCGCGCACAATCACTTGCGGTGCGGACGTTGGGACTGGGTTTGCCGCGGCCTTGGCCATGATGGCTTTGGCCACTTCCATGGCCTTCTGTCTCTTCCGAGCTACCTCATCGGCATCATCGATCGCTCGCTTCTTGGTCTCCTTCTCGATCGACGCGATTTCTTCCTGAAAGAGCGCCAGCTCATCGTCCAAAGAGCTCATCGTCGCGTTCGTTCCGTAGCCAAAAGATGCTCGTCCTGTTTCCGTGGTTCGTACTCGACATTACTAGAAAACCTTATCTCACAACCGACATAATAAAATTAGTGTACGAAGCACGTTGTGTTCGGGAGATGAATTAGCCGCACTACGTGCCTATTAAACGACATACAAATATCATGTACACCACAGTTTCGGTTTTGATCGTCATGCTCCGTCGATTGCTCGTCACCAGCCGCCGCCCGTTCAGCTCCGCTTCCGGAGCCACCGAATACCTCAACGGTGTCAAGTTCCTCCAGCAGAAGGACGACCGCGCTATCAAGCTCGCTGTCGCAGAGTGGACATCTGCCGCCGAGAAAGGCCACACGAAGGCGCAAAGCGCGCTCGGCCACCTCTATCTCACGGGTCACGGCGTCGGGCAAGATCTTAGCCTCGCAGCACGGTACCTCCTGGAGGCTGCCGAGGGGGGACACGCCAATTGCCGCCACCAAATAGGGCGCATGTACCTGCACGGGCTGCACGTCGAAGCCGACCCGGCTGCCGCCTTTGAATGGTGGTCCAAAGCTGCTGAGCAAGATCACATGGCCGCGCAATTCGACCTCGCCTACATGTACGACCATGGCGTCCACGTCGCTCAAGATACAACCAAGGCCTTTGAGCTCTACCGCCGCGCGTCCAAGCAAGGAATGCCCGAAGCGCTGCGTATGGTGGGGAAAGCGCACCTCGCTGGTCGGGGCACCAAGACGGACGCCGCACGCGCCTTCAAGACGTTCCAGAAGGCCGCTGACATGGGCCACGCCCTTTCGCAGTTCGAGCTCGGCGCGTGCTACATGCTCGGGCGCGGCACCGAGGCCAACGTCGCCAGAGCGGCGTCGTGCTTCTTCTTGGCCGCCGAGGCGGACGTGCCGGAAGCCCAGCTGTGCATGGCGCAGCTCTATGAGCGCGGCGATGGTGTCGAGAAAGACGTTGCCAAGGCTAAAGAGTACTATGAAATGGCCGCCAAGCACAAGCTTCCCGAGGCCGAACAGAAGCTGGCGGCTTGGCCGTACAAACGTTAACTACCGACCCCCGCGTCCCTTCTTTGACTTTCTCAAATAGCATTTTCATGGAGGATCATCTGTGATGGTCGAATCACAAGAGTCATCGCGGAACAGCAGCCTTATTAGGCCAATACGACGTGGCTCATCGTCTGACATCAACGACGTTGTATTACTGTGACCCTACATGTGGCGTCTACATGGCGGCGTAGTCACCACCGCCGTTCTCGGCGTCGTGATGGGCGTCGCCAAAGATTTCTTGTTCGCGGCTCTGGTCCTTCTTCTTCTTCCAGATGAAGAAGCCAACGGCACCCGCGCACGCCGCCGCACCGATGCAGATACCCGCGATCGCACCGCCGGAAAGGCCCGTCGAGGAGCTGCTTGAGTTCGACTGGGCGTTGCTGTCCTTAGCCCCATTTTTGGTGCCACCTTGACCGTTCGCGCCATCCTTTCCATTCGCCCCGCCTTGGCCATTCGCCCCGTTTTTGCCATTCGTGCCACCATGACCGTTTGTACCGTCCTTTCCATTGGCACTTTGACCATTGGCACCACCTTGACCATTGGCACCACCTTGACCATTGGCACCATCTTTGCCATTGGCGCCACCTTGACCATTCGCACCATCTTTCCCATTGGCACCACCATGGCCATTGGCGCCGCCTTGACCATTGGCGCCGTCTTTTCCATTGGCACCGCCTTGGCCGTTTGCGCCATCCTTACCATTAGCGCCACCTTGGCCATCGGCACCGCCTTGGCCGTTGGTACCGTCTTTTCCGTTGGCGCCATTGCCGCTGGAGTTAGTTTTGGACGGAACGGGTGTCTGGGTGGTTGGCGCTGGCGTATTGATCGTCGGATCGGAAGTCGCGTTCTTCGGTGATGGTGTCGGGTACGACGTGGTGGCAGGTGGCGTGTACGTCGGCTTACGAGTATCATACTTGTCGTTAAGCGCGGCGCACGTGGCTTCCGGCATGAACTTGTATTTGGTGCATTTGTTATTGCGCTTGCATTGCGAGTGCGGCATGAATTTGTGCCGGGTGCACTTCGAGCAGTCCTCGCACCCGTCTTCGGAATTCGACCCCGCGCAGAGAGTTGGGCAGTGAGCCAACGGCATGAACCCGCCGCATTTCTTGACACGGTGGTGCGGTTTGTGGTCCTTATCATCGGACTCGTCGTACAAGTCGTTGACCAAATCGTCGAGTGTCACTCGCATGCGAATGCCCGACTCGACCGCCAGTTGTCGGTCGAGGCTGGACGTAGCCGCGTGCGCCAGAAGGACCGTCGCTAGTAAGCTCGTATAGCCCCAGCGCATGGTTTCGATGTAGCAAGCCTTCGTACCCTCGGGTAAAGATTGGGAGTGGCAGCTCCGCGACCCCCGCCAGCACCAGTTTCACTCGTTGCCTTTCCGAGCAAAAATTGGCAGCCAATCACCGTGCGAGGTACGACTTTTGTCAGCCAATCAACGCTTGAGGTACGACGTTTGCCAGCCAATCAGCGCGCTCGCGGCGTTTCGACCCGACCTTTTGGCTCAGAGTTACGTAACTGGAGCTGGTGCTGGCCACCGCCAGATCTGCCGGCTCGTCAAGCGTACACGAGCGGACTCCAGCTTAGCCAGATCGGCTAATGACTTCGCACTTGAGGGCAGGCCGTCGCTGAGATCGTAGCGTGTGCGAGACGCTGGCAACAAATGTGGTTGTGATGAAGAAACAAAGGTGGATGATGTCTGTGAGAATGTAGGATGTATGCTTCGCACCACGGGTAAGTTAATGCAACGGCTTATTACACGAAGGGCACGCCACTGATGGTGCGGGCCTTGTACTGCGGGTATTCGTCGGGGAAAAAGTCGAGCAGGATCTCTTCTTCGTATCTACACACGAGGGAGGTGAGTTGGGGTAGATAGCAGGCTGCGCAGACGGGATGCGGTCCTTGAAAAAGCTCCACGAGGCTGCCGTGTACGCGAGGGTACACAGTGGGTTGCAGAGGAAAACCTGGCTGCCGATGGACCAGTAGAACCAGCCAAAGTACGACGGATGGCGAATGTACCTACGCCCGTGGTTGAGATCCTTACTGCTACTGTGCCATAGCAGCGTACGTGTACAAACCGTGCGTGATGAGTTGATGATCCTTGCGCTTAGCGATTTCAATGCGGTGCGAGAAGTTAGACTTGGCGGTCCACATGGCCCCAACACGAAAGAATTGGCCCATGACAATCAGCCCGAGGCCAGCCCACATGAAGAACGGACTGAACTTGGACGCGGGGAAAAAGTACGCTTCGAGCCAGTACTCGGCCCAGCTCGTGAATAGGGCCATTTGATACGCGTCGCTGTGGTTGAGAAGGAAGGCTAGTCAAGAAGCGTGAGGCGGAAACGTGGAGCTTCATGACTTACACTCGTAGCTTACGTAGCCAGGCTTGAAAGCAGCAGTGCTGATGAACTCGGAGAAGTGGAAGAATGTAAGGCAGACCATGTACACCGACCACTGCAGAATTGCGTTGTGGTAGGTCCACGACGCGTCTGTGGCGAGGACGACCCAAAACAGTAGGCAGAGGTGTACAGCCATGACGAAGCCAATGCCGAAGGCGGCGACCGCCACCTTGCCGAGCCCGACATCAGACGTGAATTGGATGGAGACCATTGCTGCCGCCCGTCGATGACCAAATTCTGCCAGCCCCGTAGATGCGACATAGCGTTAAGTTCGGTCGTAATGCTTTCGAATCAAGCGAACTTAGTCGAATATGCGTAGTCATCCCCAAGGCGGTGCAGCTACCCAAGCAACGGCAGCATCGCTCTGCCAGCAACCGAAGAGCTCAATGCACGGCATTCAAAGCCCAGCACGGCAGCCTTGCAATCGGTGGCTACTCTAGAGTGTATTCCTTGAACAAGCTGAAGCTAGTGAGCCAAATGACTCCAACGAGTTCGTTTCGCATTGCAGCTCGTTCGGAGGCTTCACAGCCAGGTACACGAACGCGGGTGTCATGGCGAAGTAAGGCGATCGGTCGATTGTTTGCTGCGTAGTACGACTGAGCTAGTGCCATAACGTTGACAACCAACGGCGCATTGATGCTAGAAAGGCGCCTCTTCAAGATCGCATTCCGGTTGACCAACCGGCGCCTGGAAGCATTCCCATTGATGCCATGAGCCTGTCCATGGCCACGGAAGATGAGTGCAAAGATGGCGACGAGGTATGTCATGCATTGGCCAAGTGTTCTCACGGCGCCTTCAGCTGTACTACTGGGACTCGGTGGACGCCGCATCTACGCCTGCAACGACCAAGGTGTGGCACTGGACGCACTGGTCGGGAAAGAAGGCATTCGAGGGCATGGAGTTCGGAGGGGAGGTCATCGCCTCATTCCTTGGCCTCACACGCTCCAAGTACGACTGGATCCTAGAGGCCAAGGAGAGAGACGAGCAAGAGAAAGCTCAGCGGCAACTCGAGGCTCGCCAGCGCAAGCAGCTTCGTCTCCAAGCGCTCCTTGAAGAGGAAAAGAAAAAGCTCGCCGCCTTGGAGGCCAAAGGAAAAGATGTAGATGAGGTCGACCTTATGCTGTAATGTGAGATTGATTACCTTTGGCAACTGCGATAATGGGCGTCATTGATGTACATATCGACATCAGGACACCAAACGCACCTGGTGGCCCCATCGAGCAATCTCCCAGAACATTTCTCGAGTCTTATGAGTCCGAATAGAAGCCGCCGACGACATGCCGAAGGCTGCTTCCGGGGTTTCTTCGGCTGCGTCAGGCGTTAGCGAGAAACGAAAGGTCGCACCTTTTGGGCGTGCCTCGACAAAGTCCCTTACTGACAGACATGCGCACCGCGGTGGCGTTGGTCTGCGCGACGGTCTCCCTCGTCAAGGTCGACAGTGTCGACTACTTGCGTGATCTCGCGTCCAGCACAGCTTCTCTGACGCCCTCGCTTTCAGGAGAAGCAAGAACACCGCTGCTGCGTGAGGACGGCGCAGGGCCGCACTTGCCCTTCGACGTCACGTCCGAGTCCGAGCGCCGTGGAAAGATGTTCTACGAGAAAGCTGCTGGCATCTACTTTGGGGATGCTCTTTCTCCAGTAGTGGCTGACGCTATCTCGGACGACGACGGCCCAGCATCGGCGGCCTCCATCGACGCCACCGACGCATTCCACTTCTCGATAGGCGCAGCCGGGGCGATCGCCGGGGTCGGCATCATCGGGTTTCTGCTGTGGAAGATTCCGTCCCAAGTGCTTGACGAGGTCGACTTGCGCCAATTCCTCGTGACGAGTGCCAACTCCAATATCTAATGCACAAAGTTCCTGTTTGAAGCTGCGGCGTTCGAATGGGCACACGGGCACATGCCACGCGAGCCTCAACACCGCTCTTTGGCATGCCTACGAGTGGGCCCGCTCTAGGCCAAGGCAGCAGTCGCGCATGAGCGATTGCATTCGATGGGCTTGTGGCTGCTTCCGGTGGGTGAACTTGGGCAGTCCTTCTGTGAGAAAGTGCACCATGTGTTGTAATTGCCGTTAAAACGGCAAGGACGGGCTTGGAAGATTAGGCGCGTCTCGAAAGCCATACGCAAATTTCACGCGTCATGCGCTCAGGCGCCCTGCTGCTGCTCGTCCTCATGCTGCTAGCAGCGCAGACTGGCGCCACATTTCGGAGGCGTCACGTGGGGTTCATGCCTCGCGCGGTGTGTCCAGGGACGTGTCCAGCAGCCATCGACACCCCGGACCACGAAGACTGTTCGAGCTGCACCAAGCGGCAGTTCATGCCCCTGGCCCGATGCACACAGTGCGACCCCCGCGTTGTGCGACGAAGACACAGCTTCATGCCGCACGCGCCATTATCACCACCAGGTACTTTTGATCTTCCACACGCATGGAATATGACGGAGGCAGGCGATCGTAAAATCGATCGAAGCAGCGCCACAGCAAGCAGTCGAGATGGATCGGCCACCACGTCCATTGACTCAACGCCCACAATCGCTTTTGCCCCATCCAGATCACCTAGTTCAAAGCCCAGTACGTGGACGACTTAAAGGAGCAAAACGACGCCTGTGATAGCAGGCATTCGATACGAAGACCCAAGCTCGCCCGGCAGGCCCGTATACGCGACCGTAGCGCCCTCATCCCAGCCCCTCGGGCGAGGTCTGTAGCTGCACCCACCGGATTTGTCCTCAATCAGCGACTTAGAGACACGGACACAAACGCCTGCCACAACATGTTTGGTTGCATGCATCAGCATGTGCTCACTCTGCTTGGTCTAGCGCCGTCGATTCGACCGACAGAGACACCGATCTCCTCCAGGGGTACTGCTGCTGCAGCCGTGAACAACCTCACCAGTGTTGGTAGCCTCGTCACTCACTGTACCGAGCATGCGCCCAACGGCAACGGCAAAGCCCACTTCATGGCAAAATCCAACTCCCAGAGCCAAGCCGCTGACCTCAGGTTCTGGCTGCTTGTCCCATGTCGCTCAGGTTTCCATGACTTGTAGATGGAACCAAAAGTGACACGACCGAAGCCAGGATAAAGAGGACTTCAAGCAGCTCCAGCTCGTCGAGTGAGCCCTCTCCATAGACGCGATGTATTCATGTGGGCTCGACAGGTATCCCTCCAGAGCTGAGTCCACTGGCTACCAGAAACCAGAGCTCGGACGCTGGTACCGACCAAATGTGGGTATGACTCAGTGATTTGGTAGGTATCGTTGCCCACGCTGCAACGGCGTCCAGCTCGACGAGCGCTCATGCGCGTTCGAGTACAGGAGCATTCATGGATGTAGATCTCATCGATTTGTCGTAGGCGAGGACAGCGCTCGAGGTAGAGTTTCAAGCCACGGGGACGAAGCGCCCAACGCAAACTTAGAGCCCAAGAAGGAACTCGGGAAACCTACACCAATGCACGAGGTGTCGCCGCCACCACTACTGTCAAGCGGCACAATTGCCGGCATCGTCGCGGGCGGCATTGTTCTCCTCATGTTAATCGGGGTCGTTCTCTGGACACGCAGCCACGACAGCGAATCCAGCGGCGCGTATGTGCGATCCATTCCCGCCGACAGCGACGAGAGCGATGGCGACTACGTGGCCATGTAGTACAGAATACCTATCTATTAGACACTAGGCGGGCGGATCTTGGGGTCACCCTTCATCCAAATGTCTGTGACCTCGTCGCTTATCTTCTTTCCCTCCGAGTCATCACCCGAGGGCAGCAGCAGCTCCTTGAACATGGCGCGGTTCTTTTTGGCGCGGTCGACGTCGCTCTTGTACTTCTTCTCCTACGCACGCCATGAGCCACGTCCACGGGGCGACGGCAACATACTAGCATCTCCCGCTGGGCTTCCTCGTCGAGCGGCTTGAACACCGTCATGGCGATGACCGTCGGCACCGTGAAGAGGAAGCCCCAGTGTACGAGCATCTTGTAGATCTTGACCATCCCGGGCCAATTGCGCAATTGTCTTTCGATTGGTCTAGCGCCATAAAAATACATTGGCACCGCATACAAAAGGCAAGTCGGTTTAAACCCAGTGGAATATTATAGCAGCGACCGACCATGCTGGCGGCTGGCTCCCGACGCTGCGCGGCCCTCGGGCGCCGCTTCGGCACGCTTGTCGACGTGACCCAGGTAGATGCATTCAGCCATCGTCTTGCGTGGAAGTATTAAGGACTTATGTTCGTGATAGGCTCCCCGAAAAGCCTCTTGGTCCATCCACGAGCTCCAGCGCCACGAGAAGGATGTCTTGACCTCTGCTTCTGTAAGCCACAGGATTTGGCACTGGGAATGATACCTGGGGTAGCTGCTCAACTTAGCGGAGCTGTGCCACTTGCACATCCCGGACGAGAAGCTCCCGACATTGCTCAAGGAAGTGGAGGACATTATCCAGTGCACCAAGACAATCCAGGTAGCGTAGCTCGCAACGATCGGAGCTCATAACGTATGCATAGGAAATCACGCTGGACGAGAGCGTCGACGAGCTCTATGCGCGCAGTGACTTTGGCCAGCGTACGTTACATGGTACAGGAATGATGGGTTAATGGTTAAATCTAGATCCGGCGCCCCTGCGTGTCGACGCCGCGGTCGAAGGCAACGTGCCAGACAAGGTCCTCGCGAACGCAGCCGTCAAGCACGGGTACTACTTCCAGGTACCCAAGGTTCTCGAAGATTAAAAGCGGAAGACGCCGGCTTCGGCCAAAAACTCCTCCAAGTCTACGCGTTCGCCCTGAGATGTCATTGCACGGACAAGAGCATACCTTCGACGCGCGTGTCGAGGCCGTTGAGCTTGCTGAGCGTCAGCATCTGCGTGGCAAGGTTGCCATTCTTGTAGCAGAAGAGGGTCGGGAGGTTGCTACTCGCGTTGCATGAGGTACCACGTCGGGGTGAACAGATTACCGCGCAGGCCAGTTTTCGATGCAAACCTGGGACTGGATGCTAACGAATTTGACGTCGCGGTGCTTGGCCGCAACGGCACGGAGCAGCTGATCCATGAGCTTGCAACCCTCGACGCTCGACTCGAAAAGGTACGCAACAACCCAGCAGTTCTTGCTGGCCTCCGTGACTTCCCGTGTCCATTCGTCCTTGGAGATGGGCTGCACATCACCATAGAGGTTGCGCGCGGCCATGGCCTTCATTTCGGCAATGCGCTTCTCACTACCAAACATCCATTAGTCGTTGTACAAGCCATGCAGCGAGTTTACCGAATGCGCGCGAGTGCTTGGTCCTCGTCGTAGTCATCCTAGATAGGCATAAATGGAATGCACGCCCGACGCACGGCGTACTTCCATCTCATCGAGCTCTTCCATGGTAGCCTGCTCACGCGGGTCTTCGTCGTCCGAGCTCTCCTCCTCCTCGACAGGCGCCTTGGTCTTGGGCGCGATGATGCCGCGCTTGATGAGAATATCTTCCCACTCGGTTGTCTCGCCCGTGCCCACGTACGTCTTGTTGCCGCGGTCCATCCTTCGTCGAAATATCAAAATGACGAAAGCGAACATCCGGAAGTCCATCCGGATGGGACAGTATCCACCGTAAGACACGCAGTCCTGAGGACCAAGCCCCTACCGCCTCGACTTGCCCGTGGCATTGCCGTGGAGGCCCTTGGCATCTCTCTCCTCTTGGCCTCGGCCGCGCTTGAGCGCTGGGAACTGCTCGGGATAAATGGCTTGGTGCTTGTTGGTATCCTAGTCTAATTTGCATACTATTAAATTGTAAATAACACTATTTGTAGAAAAATAACGTAAGTAGTGTGCAATGTCGCTCGAGGTCATTTCGAGCACCAGCGCGATGGGGAAGAAGTCCAAAGCGACGGCTGCCCGCGTCCGCCCGTCCTACTTGGCGCTGGTAACGCTGGTGGTGATTGCGGCTGTTGGCGGTATCTGGTGGGCACAGACGTCAGTCGATAGCCCGCGTTTCCACGTTCCATCGGTCCAGTTTCGCCTACCAAGTGATCGGCGGGTACATGTCCTCGCGTCGTACCCGCACGATGCGTCGGCATTTACACAGGGATTGATTGTCGAGTCTCCTGGCGTCCTCGTCGAGTCTACGGGTCTCTATGATCGCTCGTCTGTCCGCCGAGTCAACGCCACGACGGGCGATGTGCTCTTGCACAGAGCACCTTTCCCGGCCGCTGCTTTTGGGGAAGGCATTACCCTGAATCAAGCCGACAATACGTACATTGCTCTCACGTGGCAATCGCAAATGCTCTACGTGCTGGACAAAGAGGACTTCTCTGTGCGCGCGGCCAAGAAGTTTGCTTCAACTCGCAACGAAGGTTGGGGCATCACCACCTTGGACGACGGAACGCTCGTCGTCTCGGACGGTTCGCATATCTTACACTACTGGGACCCGAAGACGCTCGCCGAAACTCGGCAAGTAGCCGTCGTCGACGCAGCGGGAAAGCGGGTACGTCGCTTGATGCCAATAGTCTCACACGATGCTGACCGATAGGTGCGCCATCTGAACGAGCTCGAATTTGCCCGAGGCCACATTTACGCCAACGTCTGGTACACGAACAATATCATCAAGATCCACCCCACCACCGGGAAGATTGTCGCGACGTACGATCTCTCGACGCTGTGCACCAACACGAACCACGACGCGGTGCTCAACGGCATCGCGTACGACCACGTCCACGACGTCTTCTTCGTGACGGGCAAACTTTGGGACACCATGTTCCTCGTGCAGTTCAACGACGACCCCGCTCCGTAATATCAAAGATGCAATTCATAATTCTACGCGTGTATCTATGGCTCACGCCGACGCCTTTTTCGACTTCTTCTTCTTCTTCACAGGCTCTGCGACGTCCGCTTCCGGCTCCTTGGTCGGGATGGTAATCGTCTCGACAAGCGAGAAGCTACGCGCAAACGGCTTGCCTGGGACAAAACTTTTGCCTTGTACAGTCTCGGGCACGAGGTTGACGAGCTGCTGGGTTTGCCCAAGATCCACCGACTTGAGTGCATACGTCTTCTTGGTGCCATCCACCTCGACGGGCACCTCCAGCGTTCCACGTGCGTCCTTGGGCAGCTTGAAGCTCAAACCATGCAGTGCGGACGCGTCCATCTACATAGTTTTGTCTCCACGTCTCGCTGCTTCTCAGACACGTACATCTTTGGGCACGCGGAAGAGCCAAAGCTCACGGTCACCATCGAGTGCCTTCTTCGTAATAGCGCCGCCCTTGGCAGCCTCGAAGCCCGGCGGCAGGACAAATTCCCTACCGACCATCCATGAGATCTTATCGCCGGCGCGCCGCGTACTCTTCCGACTCGTAGTCCGACATACCGCGTTGGATATCCACTGAAGCTGCTCGGGATCGATTTCAAGAGACTGCGGAACCTGTGGCAATTAATATCGCCGCTGATTGGTGCAAAACACGAAAATGTCGAATTTGACTGGTCCTGGACGAAGTATGGTTGGGAGCCAACCAAAAAAAGCGGCCGGAACATCGGCCTTTTCAATTGCAATTCTCCTCTGTGCAGTGTTATCAAGATGGTACGTCCGTGGGCGGGCGGCGCGGCCTCTGGAAGCCGCGGCTGCACGCGCTGGTGGACAGCGTGCTCATGGTGGTGGTGCTTAGAGCAAGGACAGCCAGAACGTCATGCGTGAAATCAAGGTCGAGAAGTTGGTCATCAACTGCTGCGTCGGCGAGTCGGGTGATAAGCTCACCCGCGCTGCCCGCGTGCTCGAGCAGCTCACTGGCCAGAAGCCCGTGTACTCGAAGGGTAAGAATCCCTGAAACGAGTGGGGGACCACAGTGCCCTAACCGGCCCGGTCCCCGGCCACGACTATGGCAACGTGCAGATCGTCCTCGCAAGAGGGATCTCGCAAGGTGTGCGTATACCGTGTGCTCTATGCATGACAGCCTTTCTGGGTGACCGCGCTATTAAAAGTCCATGGACATAACCCGTCTGGATTGGAAGTGGACTGGCGCGGTTGCATCCCCGATTGCGCATGAATCTAAGACACTCGATGGATGTTCCCCTTCGCAAGGTCCCCTTATGGGTGCCGATCTGGGCGGGCGATGGCTGGCACACTTGCTGCATCCCCGCTCAGAGCTCATTTTCTTCTTTGCTTAGCCCGCTACACGGTCCGCACCTTCGGTATCCGCCGTAACGAAAAGATCTCGTGCCACGTGACCGTCCGCGGCGAGAAGGCCCTCGAGATCCTCGACCGTGGCCTCAAGGTCAAGGAGTACGAGCTCAAGAAGCGCAACTTCTCGGACACCGGTAACTTCGGTTTCGGTATCGACGAGCACATCGATCTTGGTATCAAGTACGATCCCTCGACCGGTATCTACGGTATGGACTTCTTCGTCGTCCTTACCCGCCCCGGCATGCGCGTCGCTCGCCGCAAGCTTCGCCAGACCCGCGTCGGTGCCCCCCACCGCCTTCGCAAGCAGGACGCCATGAACTGGTTCACCCAGAAGTACGAGGGTCTCATCATGTAAATGGATCGAGTCTCGTAACTTGTCCTTAACACTTGAGGAGTCACGTCCTATTGCTCATTGTCTTGCGTCGCTTTCCTCGCCTCGTCAGCTGAGGACTCGTGCCGAGAGGCCCTAGAGGGAATCGGTAATCCTGAATCAGCCCACATGTATATGCTCCTGGACTAGTCCTTCCATGGCCCTCTACAATCCTACGTGCATGGACGCCGACGGTGGAGCCGCGAGACGTCGCCTCGGCGTCCGCTCGTGCCGCAGCCTCCTTGGATGGTTTTTTTGCGCGGGAAGGAAGTAAATAAAATGTGAATACAAAAGTTGAGTGTTTGTGTCGTATTTTTATTCCTGGCGCTACGATTCGCGGTTCATTTTCGGTTCGTTGGTGTCATGCGCGTGGGCAGGTGTGTGTCGCTGTCCATCCATGCGCCGGGCGTTGGCGACTTGGACGTGCTTCCGGGAGGCATCGCCGTCACAAGTGGCGAGGACGGCTACGTGCGCTTCACGGACCTGGCGGAGCTTAAGGAGTTGAAGACCATGCGCTTGGAGAGCGACGATGGAACGATCCCAAGCATCGCTGTGGGTGGAAATGACCTCTTCGTCGCTACTTCGGACAACTATGTGCTCAATCGGTACGTGTTGGGTGCCAAGCCCAAGTTTGAAGGTTGCTTTCTGCGGTGCACTGAAGATATCAAGCACATTGCGTGCTCGCAGTCGTATGTGGCGGTCGTAAGCGAGGACACGCAGAGCCGAGTTGTCTTCCGCGCCAACATGGAACGTCTCTTGATTCTGCAGGGACACAAAGAGGTTGTGAAGAGCATTGCGATCGACCCGCTTGAGACTTATGTTGCCACGACCGGCGCCGACAACACCGTCCAGATCTTCGACATTGCGCACATCGATGACGATACCGTAGAGGTTCCTGCGCTCAAGTCCCTTCCATTGCAGTACCAAAGCGGCATGAAGAACGACGACGTACTTTGCCGCATCGCGTGGCAGCCAGGCCAAGGCCACCTGCTTGCCGTGCCTCTGCGAATGAACACACTCGGACTTATTGCCCGCGATTCGTGGGCTTTGGTTCACAAGCTCGTCTTTCCAACAGCCGATGGCATCTTCAACTCGGACATCAACGTCGTTGCCTTCTCACCCAACGGCCGCTACGTCGCCGCGGCCTCCATGGCCCGTCAGGTACCCCCGCCCGACCTAATCCTTGCCTCACGTTTGTGTAGATCTTTGTGTGGAGCACCTCGTCGCAAGTGTGCGTCAGCGTGTTTGAAGTCGACGACAGCGTCCTTGGCCTCGCCTGGCTCGTTGACGCCAACGGCTTTGCGGTGCTCACAGCCGCGGGAAGCGTCGGATACGCTGCCAACGTCGTCCCGGACGCCTTCGAGTCTGGGGTGCCCTCGGCTACCGTAACAGCCGCGCCGCCTACCGCCGTCACTGCGCCGTCCACCGTTGTCGCCGTAGCCGCCCCCGCCCCTGTCGCTGCGCCGGTGCCCAAAGCGACCGAAGGCTCAGTGATCGACACGGACGACGAGCACGACATGCAAGTGAACGCCATCAAGCGCAGCTTCGGCTTTGGCGAAGACATGACGGTCCTTCCGCCTGCCGCCGACGAGGTGGCGTCGCCGACGCTCTCGCCGCGGGCTGCTCTTCCGGCGCACGTCTCGCCGCTCGTGTTCGCCAAACCGCTGGCGCCGCCGTTCCAGTCGGGCGCCGTGCTCAGCGGGCCTGTGACGCTGTTGGCATGGTCCCCGCTGGGCGAGATTGAGCGGCTGCCGTCGACGGAAGACCACCTGATCCAAGTGACCTTTGCGGACAAGAACCGACGCGGCTTCAAGTTTGCCGACTCGTACGGCTTTGTGATGGCGGCGTTTGACGCAGCGGGCGCGCTTTTTGCGTCGCCCAAGGCCGAGGACGAGCCAAGCGTTCTCTTCTACCGCCGGTTCGAGTCGTGGGCGGCCAACGCCTCGTGGCATGCAGCGCTCCCAATCGACGAAGACGCGCTGTGCGTTGCAACCACCGACGCCTTCTGCGCCGTCGCCACCTCCCTCAACGTTGTACGTGTGTACACGACGGCCGGTGTCCCGTATGGCGCCTTTTCCCTCGGCGCGCGCGTGCTCACGATGGCCGCGGCTGGGCCGTACCTCGCCGTCATCACGCAGCCGTCGCGGGACGCCTCGCTCGAATTCGCGCTCTACGTGCTGCCATTCAGTCGCCATCGCCCGCGGCTGGCGGTAGTCGCGCGTGGACCGCTGCCACTGACGCCTCACAGTGAACTTAAGTGGTTGGGCTTCAACGACGCACACATGCTCTTTGCCCTCGACGGCGCTGGCTTGCTGCATGTGCTGGCGCACGGCATGGGTGGGCAGTGGGCGCCGGTCGGCTCGCCCGGCGTGCACGTCTTCGCGCTTGGCTTCCTCCGCGACTCGCTGCTGTACATCCCGCTGCCCGAAGACGTGACGGTGCCGCGGCTTGCGCGCAAGAACCGGCCGGTGCCGTCGACTTTCGCGCTCGGGACAGCGCCCGAGTTCATGGACAAGAGTACCGTGCGGCTCTACCCGTACTACAAGGTTGCCCACGCGGCGTTCGAAGAGGAGCTCTTGGGCACTGCGAGCGCGGGCCTTGTGCCGGATCAGGCGGCCATGGACAAGCAGCTCATCGTGCTCTTCAAGGACGCATGCACGACTGACCAGCCGGCGCGGGCGTTGGACCTCGCCAAGTGCCTGCAACTCGAAAAGAGCCATCTCATCGCGCACAAGGTGGCCATGCACTTTGGCATGAGGCAACTGGCGGCGCAGCTCGAAGCGCTTTACGACCGGATGTTTGAGGCCGACGAGGTGGCCATGGAGGCGCCGCCGCGACCGGCCACGCCGCCACCAACGCGCGTGCGCGACTTTATGCCGCCGCTCAAGCAGCTCCGTCCGGTGGCGCCGCCGCCGGAAGAAGAGGCCGAGGCGGCGGCAGACGAGCAGGAGGAGGCGGCGGCAACGGCGAAGGCACCGGTGACGCCTCCACCGGGGCCAGCCCCGATGCGCACCAACCCGTTCTTCAAGGGCACGCAGGATGCGAAGCGCAAGGCGGCGCCGGGGTCGCTGGACACGCTAAAATCACCGCCGCCCAAGAAGAAGGCAGACCGACTCTTTGTGCGAAAGGTGTAAAGCTGGGAATGCAAACAAAGTGAAGTGCATTGCCGGGGACATGTACACGAGATTAACGACGACACGCGACAACGCTTAGGCCGACGCAGCCTTGCAGAAGGCGAGCGCCGTGTCGATACTGGCTTGTGGCGACACCTGAGCCTGGATGTCGGCAACAACGCCGCCCTTGGACACAACAACGTGCGAGCGCTGGACCTTTTTCTTGCCGTCCTTGGAGCTGCCGAACTGACTGATGAGGGCATGTGCCTTATCGCTGAGCAGCGTATATGGCAGTTTCTGGCCCGTTTGCCACGTCGTCAGCGACTTGGGCGAGTCTTGCGCGAGGGCAAAGACTTGGAACCCCGCGGCCGTAAACTCGTCGTGGTGGTCGCGGAAACCTACGTCTCGCATGAGCGCGGCAAGCTTCACGGAATGTAGGTAGGTACCGCAGGCCTGCTTGGTACAGCCGGGTGTGTTGGCTTTAGGAAACATGAAGAAGACCGCGCCAGTTTCCTTCGTGAGCTCCAACACGGACACCGTCTCGTCCTTCTCGTTCTTGAGCTCGACGTCCACGATCGTGTCGCCGACCTTGAGCGCGCCCTTCTTCGGTTCCACGTCCGTCGCCTCCTTGACAACCTTCTTCGTGGGCGACTTGCGCGTCTTCTTGACGGGCGGCGCTTCGTCGGGCACGGCCACTTGTGCGAGGCGCTTGCTGCGGCGGGTCTCGGTCATGCTGCTCCGGGTCAAAGTCGATGAGGAATTGCGCCTTCGTTCGAGCCCCAGTTTCCCACAAGCTACATCTATCCATTTGTATACCATACATTTTCCAAGTACATGTCCAGTACATCGAACACGCTTTGTCGAAGCTTCAACTTGTATAAAATCCACATATTTAAAGATAACTTGAACATTGTATAGAAGTGCATTGCATTTATTGCAGGGAGCGACCACTGGATCTGAGCGTCAGGTTCTCTCGGTATTAATAACCTTTAATATCGTATACTCGATCAGGACGGAATTGCTCAACTCCTATAAGATTATCCTCCGCGTGTCGCCCCATGCGAGGTCCTCTGTGCCGCGGTCGATCGGGCGGATGTTCCCACGGGACGTTGGCAACTTCCGACGACGTTATTCAGAGGACGCATCGCTGGCGGCGGCTCCCAAGCTTCCATCGTGTGCGTAAAGCATTTACACCTTTTTCATTAAACGTATTCCATGCGACGAGGTCGCCAAGGCTGGCGGTGGTCCAGGTGGAAGAGCGTTGCCGACGGTTAATACGCGACCGGCCGTGTCCCGCGGCCGCCATTTTGTCTTGGCCCTGTTCGTTCGTCGCCCCGCGTGCCATGGCGGTCGTGCCGTTGGCCATGTAACTGGCGCTTGATTTAAAAAAAGAACTTATTTAACACGGATAAAGAGCATCTCTCCCAGGCGAGGCCCAATCAGCAGCCGGGCCGGCAATAATTGGCCCATTCGCTTCAAAGTCCAACATGGGTCGACTGGTCTGCCCGACGTGCCAATGCACGGAGATCGACACGCATGATGCGAGCGGAGAGGCCGTCTGCGTCTCCTGTGGTACCGTCGTGGAGGAGAACACAATCGTGAGCAGCGTCGAGTTCTCCGAGTCGGGCGGGGCGCACAGTGTCATGGGCCAGTTCGTGTCGGGCACCGCGACCAAGTCGAGCACAAACGTGGGAACTGGCGGCAAGCATTACGACAGTGAAAGCCGTGCAGCAACGCTGGCGAACGGCCGGCGGCGCATCAAGCAGGTCGCTGGCATGCTGCGGCTTGGCGACCATTACGTCGAGTCGGCGGACCGTCTCTTTGGCCTCGCCGTGCAGCGCAACTTCACTCACGGCCGTCGGTGGCAAGCGATCGTGACCGCCTGCCTGTACGTTGTGTGCCGCCGAGAGAAGTCACCGCACTTGCTCATCGACTTCAGCGACAAGCTCCAAGTGTCGGTGTTCCAGCTCGGCGCCGTGTTTCTCAAGTTTTGCCGGCTGCTGCAATTAAGCATCCCACTCATCGACCCGAGCTTGTACATCCATCGTTTCGCCTCGCAACTCAACCTCGGCACCCAGATGCATGTCATTGCCATCACCGCACTGCGCCTCGTCTCGTCCATGAAGCGCGACTGGATGGAGACCGGCCGCCGTCCATCGGGCATCTGCGGAGCCGCGCTGCTCATTGCCGCGCGCTCGCACAACGTTAAATGCACCATCAGTGACGTGGCTGGCGTCGTGAGCATCGGTGAAGCCACGCTCAAGAAGCGCCTCACCGAGTTTGCCGTGACGCCAACAGCGCAGCTCACCTTTGACCAGATGGGCAAGGTTGAGATCCGGCTGCTCGAATGCGACCCGCCAGCTTTCACACGCAACCGCGAGAAGGAAACGATGGAAACGCTGCTGCTTGAGATGGCGCCGACCCCAGGGCTGCTGCAGGACAAGGAGCTCACGACCATGATCCATGCGACGTGGCGCGAGGCCACGGACGGCGCCGGCCCCGGCCTCCTCGAGGACGAGGACTTCGGCTTCGACGACGCCAGCAGCACGCTTCTGCAGCACGCGCAGAAGCAGTCGGCCGAGATGTTGCTTGGCTCGGTGCGCGACCGCTCCAAGCGCTGGCTGCAGAAGCAGAGCAAAAACATGGCGCTCTTTGAGGCCCTGGAGCTGGAACTCACGAAAAGCATCGCTGCCGACGAGCGCGAGGTCGACGTGCCGGTGGAGGCCCCGCCCGTGGACGCCTCAACGCAGGTGCACATTCGTGAGAGAACATGCATGGACCCGCGCTTAGGAAGCGAGGCTGATCAAGAGCGCGGCGCAAGTGCCCGACCCGGACGAGTCAGGCATGTCGGAGATCGACGACGATGAGATCGACGCGCTGATTCTGACCGAGAAGGAGGCGGCGGCCAAGCGACAGATCTGGGAGACGATGCACGCGGACTACATTCAGAAGAAGGTGAGACGGCAATGGGGCGATCGGGGCGACGTCGCGCATAGGAAGCCAAAGCTGCGCGGCTGGCAGCGGCACCCGCGGTAAGACGCAAGCGGAAAAAGCTCAAGACTGAAGATGAAGATGCCCCGGCGCCAGACACGGGGGCACACGCTATTTATGTGGGCACGCAGCGGGCAACGGGGGCTCAGTGGTGCGTAGAAACTCCAAGTCAAGCAGCGCACCAAGTCCAAGAACATCAACTACGACGTGCTGGCCGAACTGTTCGGCGACCAAGACGAAGCATAAGCACGCGTGGCATTACAGTCCTAGTCGATAAAGACATTGCTGCCTTACTTTTCCTGTGCCCACACCGGCACCTTCCACGTGCCGCTGTGGTACGGCGACTCGCCAACCTTCCAGCCGGGCACGTTCTTCAGGCGTTCCTTTTCTTGGTCCAGGTAGTGAGCTTCCACTTGAAGGTACTCGGCATCTTCCTCGGCCTGCAAGAACGGCAGCATGGCCACACGGCGCTCGCGCTGCTCCTTGCGCTGAGCACGGATCTCCTGGTTCGTCTGGCCCACGACGTAAAACCCGAACGAGACAATGGCCGCGCAGCCGGCGAAAAGGGCCCAACCGGGCGGGCCACGGCTCACGGGCACGGCACGGGCAAAGTTAGTCGCCTTGAAGCCGCCGGCAGGGGGCATGTCCTGGACCGCTCGGCCGAAGTTGGGGGTCGCCATCTCGTCTTGGGCCGCTCGAAAATATATGGAGCAGACGCCTGGGCCTCAGCGGTTGGGCCCGCTTAAGTGCGAGACGTTTACTTGGTGTTTGTATGCCCCGCACTTGACGTCAAGGGCGATGTCGCGCAGATTACAACGCGGACCCTGTTAAGTCCGATAAAATTCCCTCAAAAAGTACGACCATGAAGCAATCCAATTGAGGCCGGCTACAAGCAACGGAAGACGGAATAGGGCGCTTACAAGAAACGGCTGAAGGGAAATATCGGTAAGCAACGCCAGCCGACGGACGACGACACAAAGGATCTTGAGATCATGGGGTTCCACCAAGGCCTGCTTGACGATGCTGCCGGCCTCGCCCAACTGACGCCCCAGCGTATGAACACCCGAGCTGGCTAGCTGAGAAGAACCATCGATGCATTTAGAGCTGGAAGAGCTCTGCGGGATGCTGCCACTTTTGACACCGCCCGCGACATCCGAGAAAAAGCTCAAGCGCAAGCTCACTCGCCACGCGTGTATGCCCATGGTCATGCCGTGAGAGGCAATGACGTAACATGTAGCTCAGTACGGCTGGTCACCTGAAGCCATGGACAAAGCGACGGCGAGCTTGAGTGTCATGCTCACCGAGGCCGCCAAGGTACCTCTAACGGAACACAGATGACACTCGTGACCGGGGTAGCGAGGCATTTCAAGCCAAGAGCTTGCAGCGTCCGTCGCAGAACTCCAACTAACTCCCGAGAGCCTCCACGTCCTCACTTCGGTAACGAGCTCAGTCCTGCTTCCTCTCGATCGTTCCCTTCTAGTACTACGAGCGCCACTGCGACGCTATCAAAACGGCGACCGCATGGCATCCACCGCTGGGCGTGCCTTCGTACCACGGTCTCTCATGGCGACTCGACATGGAAGTAGGCGCAGCTCGATGCGTTCACTCTGATGACGTCTCTGTAGCTCGGCACGCGTCTTCTACACAACCGAATGTCACCGGAACTCACGCTCTCGTTCGAGACCCGCAGCCACAGCGGCGCGGTGGAGGCGCACACGATGCAAACAGAGTTCGCCATACTCAAGCGCCTCCACGAGTCCCTCAAAGCTGCTCTAAAAGAGGCCCAGTCACCGCACTGCAGCCGCATGCAGCGCTACTTGCAATGACAAGCCCGCTCCTCGAGGCGGCAGACCTCGCGCACGTTGCCAGTGCCGCCTTTGTTTCCACCTTCCTTGCATGAGATACAAAGCTTTAGTAACATTCAGGACCAGAGTTCTACGGGCGCCGGCGCCTCAGAGCAGTGCAAAGTACTGGCCGCTGCCGGTCGTGTGGTCGTGCAGGATCTCTTGGTTTCGCGCCGCATGCTTTTTCTTTTTCCAAAGGAAGAGCAGCGCGCCAGCACCGGCGGCCGCGACGGCGCACCCTGCGGCGATCCCAGCGATGGCTCCAGCGGGCAGACCGCCGCCTTGCGCTTCTATCGGCCGCGGATGTCCCTCGCGTGAGCCCTGCAGGTCAGGTTGCCCGGGCTTCGACCCACTGGGCTTGCCGCCGGGCTTCGACCCACTGGGCTTGCCACCAGGCTTGTCCGTGGGAGGCGGTGGGCCGCTTGCCGAGCTACCGGCGCCTGGCGTGACGCTGGGCTTTCCGCCGCCGGGCGTGGTGGTGGTCGTTGGCTGCCAACTTGGCGACACTGTCGGCGCGTCGCTCGTGGGCACCGCCGTTGGCACGCCCGTTGCGGGTGTTGGGGCAGAGGAAGTTGCCAGCGTGCCGGTGTGAACTGGGGTGCTAGGCAGTGGCGTCGGCGCCGATGTAGGCTTGGGGACGTCGCGGTGCGGCATGAAGCGGTACCGCGAGCACTGGTTCACGGCGGTGCAGGTGGTGGCGGCGCGGGGCATCAGCGCGTGCCTCGGGCGCACGACGTAACCCGCATCTGGCGCCGGCATGAAGCGCGCGGCCACAAGCGGCAGGAGCCAAAGGGCGACGGCCACGAGGCGTCGCATCGGCGTCGAGGAGAAATGCGAGTTGAAACGGCCACCGTTTCGACGAGAAAGGGATCCTGCATGGCAGCCGTCCACCACCCGTCCGCCGCCCTCGGCCGTCCGACGCCACAAAGACTGCAACGCTGGCGTAAATAAGTGGATTTATAATAAGTTTGTCTAGCGCGTCGCTGCCGTGGCCCGCCGCAGCCGCTCCACGAGCGACGGCACGTTGACCTTTTTGGCCTTTTTGCCGCTCGTCGACCACGTCACGCTCTGAGAGACGTCGTGGTTGCTGCTGGCGGCCGGGGTCTTCTTCGGCAGCGCTTTTTTCCCACGGTCAACCCGCGGCTTGGCTTTGATCGCCCGCTGCATGCGCTGGTAGAGCTTCGACACGGCGCTTGCTTCTGCTTCCGCAGCCGGCGCCGGCGTCGGGAGGTCCGCCTCCTCCTCGCTGGCCTCGCGCCCGTCGTCTTCGGGGCCGCAGTCCGGCGCGTCGACCGGCGGCGTCTCGGGCTCCCAGTTGCGGGGCGGCGGCTCGTCGTCAAGATCGAGAACGTCGACGGGCCCCAGGAAATCGTCGACGTCCACGGCCTCGTACTCAAAGTCGTCGTCGTCTACGAACTGCGCGGAACATGAGATACCGGCTGCAGCCGCCACGCACCTTGGCGAGCGCGAGCGCCGACGCGATTTTGCGGCGCACGTGGAAGCCTCGAAAGGCGGACTGTACGCGCGCGGCCGCATCGTGCTGCCGCCGCTGCCGCCAGCGCCGCTGGATGCACACTGCCGCGTGCGCTCGCCGCCCGCGAACTTGAAACGCGCGCACCCACGCGGAAAACGAACGCGATTGCACCCGCGCCGATACCTGCGCCGCGAGTTCCGCGTATCTGGCGCGCTGCACCAGGCGCGAGCGCCGGTCCTCGAGTGCCATGAGCTGTTGCGCCAGCAGCCGCGCTCGCGCTTCCTGCTCGCGCACTTGCAGCTGCGCCACGAGTGTTCGTAGCACGAGCGACTTAAGCTGCGTGGCTGCCATGAGTTCGCGCTGCTGGCGAGCAGCCGCCTCGGCCGCCCGCCGCGCCACCTCGTCGGCTGCTTCGCGCGCGTGGGCTTCGCCATCTGCGGCCGCCATGCGCTGCACCTCGTTCTGTGCCCGTCGCTGCTCGGCTTGAATCGCTTGGCGCCGCTCGGCCTCAATGCGCTCAAACACCGTGCGCTGCCGACGCTCCTCGGCCTCTCGCTGCAGACGACGTTCGTCTTCTGCTTGCTGCTGCTGGCGGCGACGCGCCTCGTCCTCGGCCTGCGCTCGCTGCCGCGCGGCATCGGCGGCGCGTTCGCGTTCGCGTGCTTGCTCCTCGAGGCGCGCCCGCAGGGCCGTTTCCCGGCGGGCTTCTTCCGCGAGGCGCTCGATGCGCAAGGCTTCGTGGCGGCGTCGGTCCGCCTCGAGCTGTCGCGCGGCGGCTGCCTGCGCCTCAAGGGCCCGCTGACCGGTTTCTTGCCGCTGCAGTTCGTATTCCTCAGCGGCGGAGCGGCCGACTTCCCAGGCCCAGCGTGCGCGAACCGTCAGCTCCCGGCTCCACGCCGCCGATGCCGCGTCGTTCGCCTGCATCTGCGCCTGTTCGGTGTCTTGCGCGATGCGCTCGGCTTGCTGGCGCGCGTGAGCCGCTGCAGCGCGGCTTCGGCGATCTTCGACCAAGAGCGCATGCTCCGCTTCGAGACGCTGGGCCTCCTCGGCAAGACAGCGATCGCGCTCTGCGAGGGCGTTGGCCAGGGCCGTTCGTTGCTCCTCATCGCGTCTCCGGGCCTCTTGCTGCCGTCGTCGGGCCTCGGCTGCCGCCTCCGCTGCCTGGATGTGCCCAGTAGGTCAAGGAGATCCCGAATAGTGTGAACGTGTACAAAATAGTCAATAGAAAGGATATGGCATCTTCGAGCTGGCGCTGGCGGGCGCGCTCCAAGGATTCGGCGGCGGCTCGGGCCGCTTCCATCTGTGCAAGGCGCTCAAGGCTCTTGCGTTCGACCTCTTGGCACAGAGCGATGTGTCGTGTCGCGACCGGATCCAACTCTGCCGGCGGTGGCTCAGCCGGCACGGGGCAGGTAGATGCAGGTTCCGGTGGTCGCAGCGGTGAGGCCGTGGCCACGCGCGCAGCATCGGCTATGGCCTGCACTGATTGCAGCGCCAGACTCAATAAGGCCTGGTCTTCCGCGTCGCGCGTTGCCGCCCGTACGTTCTGCGCCGCAAGGCTTGCGCGGAAGTAGGCGCAGTTGGTGGCCGCGCAGTGCTCAGCGCACGCGGACTCACACGTCGGAGCGCAGTGTGCAGAGCAGTAACTCGGGTCGCTCTCGTCGTCATGAGGCTCCACCGCCAGCACCCCCAAGACTAACATCGGCGACTCTGGCCCGGCCGGCAGATCCACCAAGAGGTCCTTGGACAGTCCTGGGGCAGCGGCGACCTGCAGGCTCTCGAGGCTCGCGAGTCCGCACGCGACGGCTTCAAACAACGCCGCATCGCAGGCCTTGGTGGCCTCTGCAAACGCTGTCCACGCCGGCGGAGTGTCGTCGAGCGTTGTCCTGGGAGCGTGAGTGAGGAATCAGCGGCCGTTCATACCTCGTTGCGGCCAAGACGGCGTCGAGGGAGCGGTGCACGTACGCTTCGACATCTTCGTCGTCTTCGTCGTCACCCGCTGAGACTTCCTGGAGCTGGCGCGCCAGCTCTGCCTCGAGGTCGTCTGCTGCGTCCATCGCTCAAAAGGCCGCCGACATGCCGCGGCCGTTTCCCACTGCGACCGTTTCTCCCACCAAGTTCCATGATGCGTGCCGATGGGCAAGGAAGACTCCGTGGACGCGCTCGGCGACCCCATCTCGACGCCTCCATGCCTGCCGCTCGGGCGATCTCATTGCTGCAACTGGAAGAAAAGGAGGTTCCGGAGAAACTAGGAACGAGCTCAAGACAGAGGGGTACACACGGAATTCACGCATGCGACGGAAGCTACATCTACATGAGGTCGGCCCACATGTGCTGGGCGCTGGTGCCTTTGGTCTTTTCGTGGAACCGGTCGAGCATGCGCTCCGACTGGTCGGCCGAGTAAAGCGTTTTCCAGTCGCCGAGCTGCACGAGCGGCGCCTTGACGTCTTCGAGCGAGTCGACGATGACGTGGAGGCGGTGCTCGCGGTGCTCCAACACGCGGTCTTCGTACTCGTCGCCGAGGAAGCGCGCGATGCGCAGGATCGCGTCGCGCGTCTCGTCTGCAAGGTACTCGTACGTCAGGAACAGAACATTGTCCTCGTCTTTGCGTGTGAACCAAGGCAAGAAAAAGTCGAAGTAGTCGCCAAAGTCCACCTACAGCTCCTGAGCGTCTCTGGACGTCTCCCATGCAATCACCTGGCCCGCGAGGAAGAGCTCAAAGTAGTCGTCCCACTGGCCGTTCTCGTAATGGTAGCCCTCCACGTATTCGCGCGTCCGATAGAAATGGGCCACGGACGTATCCTTGGGATTCCGCCCCACGCAAATGTACTTGGCCTGCGGGTGGTACGGTGTCCACTTGCTCGGAAGGTGTGTCTTGAACAGGCGCGCAGGGTCCTTGGCCGTCATGCGCTCGGCGGCGTCCTTCCCAACGCGCTCAACATGGGGCACCACCTTCTCTGGGTCCGGTATCGGTTCCACGGCATTATTTAACACGCCGTACACGATCCGCAGCACATAATCGGTGCCGCAGTCAGGGTACGAGCAGACGAACACATCGCCGGCTCGCGCCTTGAGGGTCCGGGCGGACTCGAGGTGCTCCACGGCGTAGCTGCCAGGGACGAGGAAGCCGTCGAGGTTGTTGAAGCGCGGGGGCGGAAGCATGGCAGGCGGCGGATGGCGTCGAAAAAATGAATGCGAGAAGGTGACGCGTCCGGATGTTCAGGCTCCTTCCGGATACCGCCGCGAAGAGCCCATCTTAAGATGGATCTTGAAGAGGCGGATGGCTTGGGCAACGGCCGCGCCGACATGGCGTCGCTCGTTGCGTGGCCGGCAGATGCCGCCTGCTGGGCGAGCGAGCAAGATGAATCCGCACGAGGCTCGCACGAAAGATGGTGTGATTAATTGGAGATGCCATCGATAGTTGCAACGTACGGGCAGCGAACAACACGAGCGCACTGTAGGCACGTGATGCGCATGATGGCTCTATTCTGCCTGGCTTTCGAAGCGAAGACATGTGCAATGCGCAACATACGTGAGGGATCCATGGGTCCGATGCTACAGGAGGTGAACCTCGCCTCAATGCAGTTCTCCTGTGCTTCTGGCTGCTCCTGAGCGAGCGAGCGCTGTCTTGGGCCAGGCAAACCAAGTGCCACCGCCACTGTAGTCCCGAGCTGTCCTGAATAGATCGATGCGGGGTCTGTTGCATGACGACATTCCTGTGGGTCGATAGTTGATTGCAGTGGCGATACGCTGCGGAGGTTTCACTTGTCAGTTTGCAACGCATGGAAAGCTCGCTTGTGGTGCTGGGACTCCTGCTCGTGCTGGTGCTCATCTCGCTTGGCCTGGACACGCACCAATGCACCCTCCTCTCCAAGAGCGGCATGGCGCTGCTTGTTGGTGTGCTCTGCGGGCTCGCGATCGCGGCCGACGAGGAGCTCTACGCCCGCCTCGACTTCCGCTACTCGGTGTTCTTCGACATCTTGCTCCCGCCGATCATCTACGAGGCGGGCTTCTCCGTCCAGCGCCTTGCATTCTTCCACAACGTCGGCGCGATTCTCTCCACGGCTATCTTGGGCACACTCATCTCCGCAACGGTGACGGGCCTCCTCCTCTTCGCCGCAGGCCAAGCGGCGTGCATCCCCGAGATCGAGTGGATCGAGGCATTCCTCTTCGGCGCACTCGTGAGCGCCGTCGACCCCGTTGCCACGCTCGCGTGTTTCAACAAGCTGCACGTGCCTCCGCTGCTCTTCAACATCGTCTTTGGCGAGAGCGTTCTCAACGACGCAGTTGCCATTGCGCTGTACCAATCGCTCCTCAGGTACCATTCCGCCGGCGACGTCTCGGCGCTCGTCCTCCTCCAAGTGCTGGTGCAAACCTTCTCGATTCTCCTGGGCTCGATCGCCATCTCGCTCGTTCTGACGCTGTTCGCAGCGTTTTGTTTCGTGCGCACCACCAGCCTTCGGGCCTTCCCCGTTTACGAGGTACTCGTCTGCTTCATCGTAGCACTTGCCACGTACTTTGCCGCCGACACCTGCGCCATGAGCGGCATCGTTTCTCTCTTCTTTGCAGGCATGCTCACCGCCCATTACATGTGCCCCGCCATGTCGGTGCCTGGCCAAACATTTTTCCACCATGCGCTCGAGGCGGCGGCGTTTGTGTGCGAGAGCCTCGTGTACGTCTTCATGGGCGTCTCGGCCAGCCTGTGTTTCGTGCAGGTCGCTGACGCCGAGCGCATCCACCACACCGACGTCGACTGGGCGTTCGTGGCCTGGACGTGCGGTGTGTTGCTGCTCGGGCGCGCGCTCAACACCTTCCCGCTGCTGCTGGTCGCCAACCGGTACCGCGTGCCCTCAGAGCGGGTGACGTTGCCTATGATGGTGGTCATCTGGTTCACGGGACTGCGCGGCGCCGTGTCTTTTGCGCTCGTGACGACTTGGTCGTACGTCGACAGCAACGGCACCTCCCACCGAAAGCTCATGATCACCACCACGCTTTTTGTCGTGATGGCCACGACCTGGCTTATCGGCGGTGCCACTGGACCGCTCGTCCGCGGCCTGCAGCTGGCGCAGTGCCGGCAATCTCACGGCGAGCGCTTGGCCATCACGCCCGAGTGCGACCGCCACGAGCCCGTGGCGAAGCTCGCAGTAAGACAGCGTTCTCTGAGCCAAACGACGTCCCTCGAGCATCAGCCGAGCAGGGCCGAAGAGCGCGAAGTGGGAGCGCCGTCGGTGCGACGGTTGCAGGCAGTGTTTGCGTTGTGGATCGATCGGTGGCGGGCGTTTGATGAGACGCATTTGATGCCGCTGTTTGGGAGAGCCCACCAGCCTGTGGCAGTAGCGCAACCGGCGTCGATCGCGCCACAGTCCGTCGACCCGATCGAGGAGGACCTTCAAGCCACCGAACCGACGGCACCGATGGCCGGAAGCGTGTCTTATGAATAACGTTAATCGATCGATGGGCTCTGTGATTGCCTGAGGTCGGCGGCTTGGGCTGGCGCGTGCTTGACGCATCGGGATCCATGGGCATGAAATGCTACGACATGAAACGTTGGGCTCTAAAATTAACCGCGACTTCGCCACAACGCCCGCGCGGCCGACGGGCAAAAGCATGCATACGCCCGCCGTGTTCTACGTCCGCCCTCTGCTGTGGGACGAGCTCAAGAAGTCGGTGAACCCGTCCGAGATCAACGAACTCCGACACGTGCTTGGCCATCGGTTCATCGACGAGAACGAGGCAGGTTCTCTCGTGCTCGGCGGGCGCTGAGCCCCTCCGTAGGAACTTAACACGGAGCTGCAAGCGTTTGTCCAGATCCTCGGCGACTACCAGCGACAGAACGACAACATTCGAGTAGGCGTGAGCGCGGACTGGTTTCCGCCCATTGGCCGCGAATAGGAGGCCATCGTCAATCGCCCGTCGCTGCCCGAGCCACCTGGCCGGTCGCTCCTGCTTGAACAGCTCAAGCTGCTGGCGGCCAACCTCGCAGAGAAGAACAAGGCGCTGCCGCTGCGGTCGGAGCGGGACAAAGCTATCTTCGGGTACATTCTCAACGCCCACGACGACCAGCAGCAGAACGATTCACCCGCGGCCGCCCTCATGACCCCGCGCATGAAGGACTGCTACCCGTCGGCCTTCCCGCCCGCCGACCAGGGCGTTCTTATAAGGCCAGGCACGGCCGAGGCGCGGAAGCGACCGTCGACGGCGCAGTCGCGCCCGCCGTCGCGAACGGGCCTCGCGTCGCGCGGGTCCACGGCCTCGATCGCGTCCGCGCCAGCGGTCCTCGAAGACCTGGTGCGTTTCCGTGAGTAACTTTCGGCGCATTTGGATACTCCATAGGGATGCGTGGACATTAGGCAGATTGACGCCGTCAAGGACAAGCTTCGCGACGCTCTTCTCGAGGAGAAGACGATGCTGCTCGAAGACATTGACTTCATTCAAGTAGCATCCCACGAACGGGGACGCATGGGAGTTCCACCATCGCGTAGGGCTGCCTCGACATGGAGCAAGACCTGATTCAGGAGGACACCAAAAAGTGCGCAGCGCCGCCCACACCGTCCATGAAAGATCTCAACGACTTCCGCAAGGCGCTCGAAGACGCGTGTATAGAACAGGCATGAGCGATGGTGTGTGGTGCTACCACTGACGTGGCATCAGGACAAGCAAGAGCAGGTGGAAGACCGCTTCGCCAAAGCAGACGCCAAGATCGAGCGGCGGAGGCTCGACCCCGACGAGTGCAAGCCCAAGCCTCCGCCAAGCCAGCCCTCGCGGTGCGCGCGGCCCGTACCCGGCAGCGGCCTCAGCGCTCCCGCCGCCAAGAGGTCGGCGAGCTTCAAGGTGCACCGCGTGCGCGAGCTCGTGCAGAACGTGCGCGATGAGCCGTTCTTCACGTAGATACGTCTAGACTGCGATAGGGCGCTTAAGTTAATCCCAAGCACGTTCGCTTGGCATCGCCGCTTCCTCCGACAGATGCGGCCGTCCGTCCTTCCACAGCCGCCGTTGCCTAGGTCGCTGCGATCGTCGTAGCCTAGGTCTCACTGGCCAGCTGGTACAATCGAACAGTCGGCGTTGAAATAAAATCTGCTTGGAGAACGGAGATTTCGTATGCAGAATAAATAGTTGGATTTATATTGCATGGAAGCCCACACAACTGAATCTTCGCCGACGGGGCTGGCATGGCAAGAAGCAGCGTGCCCGTGCTCGAGGAAGCGCGCCCCGAGGAGGCGCCGGCGGGCAACAATCGGGGCAACTTCACGCGCAACCTTTCCAAGGAAGAGGACAGCTCAATTGCGCGCAAGATGTTCTTCGGTGGCCTTGCGCTGCTGCCGTGGCTCTGGGCTGTGAATGTGTTCTTTTACCGGCGCCAGCTCCTTGATCCAGCGCTCGACCCCCAGACGACGCTATGTACGTCCAGAACCGTTTTAATGATGGCTCACCTGCGATGTGTAGGGGTTCGCCGGTCGTGCGTAAGCTTTGTCATCGTGACCCTCGTCTTCGTCGCGTGGATGATCACGTTCCAGCTCACGTGGAAGGAGAACGGCTGGCAGAACCTACTCCTGGTCGTCCCCCCTGAGGACCTCGACAAGGGCTGGTAAGCACCGCTGTCAGGGGCTCGTACCCGTGGAATAAATAACCTAAATATTGCTTGTGAACCTTCTGTCCTATTCGCAGCTCGCCTACCCGATCAATATCTCGCTCCCTGAACCCGCAATACGATTTCCGTAGCAAGCAGCGCGACCAGTTCGACGTCGTCCACGCCGTCTTTTCAACGGCGGCGCGTGATCGTGCTTGCGACGCGAACGATCAAACATCACAACCTCGTGCCCTCACCACACCTCACTGCCGCGCAACTACTGCCTCAACTCTCAGGCGCCCTCAAGATCCGAACGATTGCGCATCCTCGACATCGGTGCCGCGGATTCGCCGCTGCTGCCCATGCTACCCATGCGCTGATCCAGCCCTTGCTTGGGAACGCTGTCATCGTCCACATGGGCAATAATCTGACCACTTTCATGCTGGCCAAATTTTCAGCAATTAGCCGATCTGAGATGATCAGATTATTGCATCACGACTTGAACCCCATGCACCAGCGAACGTTGACCCGCGCGATCCCACTCGCGGGCATCGGGCTGCACTTGGGGCAAGAGGTATCCGGGCGTGGGTGACACATATTCATGGCTATCGACAGGCGCGCATCGTGTTGCGACCCGCCGCCGTTGACACCGGCATCCGCTTCCAGGACGCAGCTACGCCAGCGAAGGGCGTGGCCGCGACCTTCCGCCACGTCCAGCGCGACACGTTCGGTTTCTGCACACGGTTGCACGATGCCGCTTCGGGCTATAGCATTGCGACCGTCGAACACGTTCTCGCGGCTCTGAGCGCCGCCGGGGTCCACAACTGCATCGTCGAAACGTCCGGTCCAGAACTCCCAGTCTTTGACGGCAGCAGCCAGCCAATCCTGTCGGCGATCGCTGCAGCGGGCACCGAGGAGCAGGCGGCGCTGCAGCCATACATCGAGATCCTTTCGCCCGTTCAGGTCCGCTCCGCGTGCAAGGGCCACAATACTATGGCGCGTAGGTGCGCCACAAGGACAAGGCGGCTACGTTGGCTCCGCGGCCGGCAGTTCGCGAAGGTACCGCGCCAGAGCTCACAGTCTCTGTGGAAGTCGATTTCCGCCACAAAGCGCTGCCGCGGGAATGGCTGTCGCTGCCGCTCACCGCCTTCCCGACAATCGCCGCCGCACGGACCTTCACATTCCGCGAAGACATTGAGCAGCTGCAAGCGATGCAGCTGGCGCAAGGCGGCAGCCTCGACAATGCCGTCGTCTTCGAACAAGGCGCGCCGCTCAACCCTGACGGGCTACGGTGCCCCATTGCCCCTCTGGCGCCTCTCATGCTGCGCGTAGCCATCCGTCCGAGTGGGTCCAGCACAAGGCGCTCGACTGCTTTGGAGACCTGGCGCTCGCGGGAATGCCCCTGCACGGCCACTACTCGGCCATATGCCCTGGCCATGCCCTTACCCACGACCTCCTCCTCGCCCTGTTTGCCGACCCCAGCAGCTACCGCGTCGTCGGAGCGTAGCTGCCCAGTTCATTGCGATTACACGAACGTCTATGGCCATCGGTGGGCAGCGCTGGGCATCAGTGACCATCGGTGGGGTCTAGGACGTTGGCTTGGCCAAGCGCTTCTTGCGAAGCCGCTTGACTTCTCGGACGAGACCAAAGCCAAAGGGCAGCACAAGGGGCAGTAGCAGCGGCAAGTACACGGCGTAGATGTGTTCTTCGGGAAAGTACAGCTGGGCCACCTGAAAGCAGCTGGAAAACGTTGGCCCCGGCGCGAGGGACGTACCATGGTCGAGTCGTAGGAGGCGCCTTCGATGGCTTCCACGGCCGCGCGCACGTCCGCCAGCCGTGCGACGCACGTTGCTGCTGACCAGGGCTCAGGTGCCGCCAGCATGCGGGCCATCTCGTCGACCACTGCGAGCGCGCGGTGCACTTGGCCTTGAATGCGCGGCAGCACCGTCATCTGCGGCATCGCCTCGACGAGCGCTGCGATAGATGTGAGCATCGTGAGGCTTGTGTGCCAGTGCCTAGTCGCTCATGACGCCTCCGCGACCGCAGCGACCGCACTTTTCAAGCCAGAAGCGCACGAGAATGTCGAGTTCCCAATCGGCAAGTCCGACGGCGGAGGCCGCCAGCGTCTGCACGGAACCTGTCGCCGCTGGCAGCCCGAGGCCGCGGCGGAGCTGGGCGACGGCCACTTGCATGGCGCGCTGCACCTCGTCGCGGGGCGTCGCCCGAGGGTTCAAGACCGTCACGCCGCCGTATCCCGGAATCATGAAGGAGTGGTGGACGCCGCTTTTGCCGGCGCGGATCTCAAGCGGGGCGTGCGCAGGTGAGGGCAGGGCCGCCTTGTCGCGAGATGATGATGGGGGGAGAAAAGCGTCATGTGCAGTACCATGAAGTGCACCAGTTGCTCGCGGTCGTGCAGGATGGGAACGCTAGCGAAGTCGTTGACGCTCTTGAACTAGATAGGCGTGAGGACGAGACGAGGGATCTGGCCGCTGGCGCACCTGTTGCAGATCGTGCGGGGTCACGTAATGGGTCTTGGTCGCTGGGTCGTAGTTGTAGGCCTATAAGATGGCTGCGGTAGAGCATGGAGGGGGAACGTACCGTGGCGAGGGACGCGTAGTGCAGCGTTTGCGACTCGAGCGTGAAGGCGGCGAGGGCCGAGAGCTTGGCAACCAGCGGTTCGACGTATGCCATAGCCATGTTGCCCATGTGGCTCTCCCATGCAGCGCTGTTCCCATCCGGGAATTCGTTCAAGAGCGAGAAGCTCCAGCGGTACTTCAAGGCGAGGCGGATCGACGGGGTGATCTCACTGCTGGGTGGGAACGCGACGCTGAGAACGTCTGATTGCACAGATACGGGAAGTTGACACGCGTTCGTCCACCCGTGGCGATACGCGCCAAGCACCACAGGAGCCGCGGCGTCGGTCGTACACAGAAGGAAGATGACGAAACTGTCCCCGAGCCCTGCTTGCTGAACCAGCGCGTGCAAGTGCTCGTCCAAGTCTGTAGCCGACGGCAAAGAAATCGGAGCTTCATGAATGTTGACGCTTGGATGTAATGCAAACGTTGGCTTTGTCGGTGCCCAAAGCGTGAGCGTATGACTCCTTTCAAGCTTGGCCTGGAGGGCGCCTTGGAGTGCCGCAATATCCAGCTCGGCGATGGCATCGAGCGGCAGCGGCGCTCGCGGGACAAGCGTGTAGTGGTAGGCCATGGGCGCGATCAGGAAGAGAATCGGGGCGATCATGCTCAGGAGCAGGAGCAGCCGCGTGCCGGCCATCGCGTCTGTCGGCAAGGGGCCAATTTGATACGACCTCTCAGAGCCCATATCTCCACGTGGAGCCTCTTGAATTTAATATTGAGACAGAGACGAGAAAGTGAACAATCCCAAATCGTGTAGAAGGTGCCACGTCAGCCATCGACGCCATGGTGCTTTATGAGCTTAACAGTAAGAGAGGCGCCAGCAACGCCGTTCGAGTGGCTTGTTGGCTTGGTGTAGCAGCACGAAGCTGCTCGGTACGCAGATCACAGCGCACCCCAGCGAAGCGATACGTGCTTTGAGAGGTGTATTGAAGTAGCTCAATGAAACCACGTTAACGCGCAGCACGGGAGAGCGCGGAGGTGCTGCGCTCGCTTGAAACATACATCAATCGCAAATGAACGGCGCGCCGCTTGCATTGCTGCTTAGGATTTGACGAGCTCACGGCTCACGGGCGACAGGATCAATGGACACATAAATTCAATTTAGAATACGCAGGCGCACAAGCAACACGCGGCCTGACGGTGTGTCTTCTACTGGCGAAGTAGGTTCGATGCGCTTTCGCATTCGAGGGCAACGCTTAAGAACTTGGAGACGCCAAGGCACGGATCGCCGAAAACCCTACGCATGCACCCATCAGACACAGTGGGAAATAGAAAAGACATACGAGCTATCGGCGAGGACCGCGCACGAGGGTCGGCCGGCACACAGGTCGTGCACAACGCTGGCCGCCGTATCTGCGTGGCACGAGCCCGAGGCGAAGGTGCCGGGCGTGCCCGCGGGGGTGCCGAAGGACGCAAACGCCACCTGCGCGACCACTTGGTTCGGAGGGCACTTGAGCGTAAGGACTTGGTGCTCCTGGACTGTTCCACCGATGAGGCTGTCGGTCGCGTCGACGCATTGGGCTTCAACGCTCAGGGCCTTGAAGGTACCTGCGCACGGGTTGCCAAACACGTCGTCGGTGGCCCACAGCTGACATTTTGTGTCGCCGATGCACGACGCAGCGACGACTTCCATCGACGTCGATGCGTCGCAGGAACCGGTTTGGAAGTCCAGCAACTTGCCCGAGGGGTTGCCGTACGAAGCAAAGACGATCGAGCCGAGCTTCTTGCCCAATGGGCAACCGAGGGTAAGCAACGAACCCTCCGTGACACTGCCACCAACGACAAAAACACTCTCCGGCGTGGGGGTCGGCACAGGCGTTGCACCACTGTTGGAACTACTACCCGAGGTAGGAGCAGGAGTGACACCACCCCCAGAGTTGCTGCCAGACGTAGGCGCGGGAGTGACACCGCTGCCCGAGTTGCTGCCAGGAGTAGGCGCGGGAGTGACACCGCTACCCGAGTTGCTGCCCGACGTCGGCGCTGGGGTG